>PVHP010001583.1:0-104087 GCA_004024765.1 Zapus hudsonius
AAAACTGTGTGCATTTAGTTATTTGCCAGAATGTGACCTTCATAACTTCGTAGAACAAATTTAGTGCATTTGTTTTCACTTTGTTTAGTTGATATTGTATTGGTAAGTTGGAATTCTTATTTTGAGCATTTATGTCATGGAAATTGGCAAATGGTACAATTGTTCCCCCATTGAACCAAAGACACAGTTGTGAAAGATTTATCAGTAGACTACTACCATTACCTTTTAATGCTTTCCTGATGGCTACATGATTATATTTCACTTATATTTAACTCCCCAGCCCCCATCACAGACACTGATGGACTCACCCAGTGATATTTGATTTGATTTTTCATGACTTTGTTTTTACACAAGAGCAGTGGTTTTGCCCCAGGAATTGATAGTTTGTGGATAATAACCTGAACAAAGGTAACAACTATTAACTATATCCTCTTTGATACTGATTATCATTAATCATACTATGCTAAATGATGTACTTCTCACCGAGTATTTTAAAATTTGTATATCAATTAGAGGATAAATGCCTCTAGTGATATTAATAATGGACTTACTCTCATTTGCTCCAGAAAGTGTATTATAAGTGCATGTCTGCCTTAAGGTCCTTCTTCTAGTCTTGCTCCATTACCCTGACATGTGGAGTCTTTCTGAGGCTGTACATGGGCTCCAGACTGCTGGAGAGAAGAACCCTGTGAACTAGTAAGGAATCTGGGATTCCAGACAACTCTAGGACTTAACCTTGCTGGCTTCCCCATTCCCTGTCCACTTGTATTTCTACTTTTCTTCTTGCAGTGACCAAGCTGCAAGAAGCAGCTAAAGAGAGGAAGGGTTCTTTTGGCTGACAGTTGCAGGGAATATAGCTCATTATCACGACAACAGGAGGAGGTGTCTGGTCAACATTGTATCAACAATCAGGAATCAGAGAATGAACAGAACATGGAGCTGGACTATAAAGCCTCAAGGCTTAAATAGTCACCCACTTACTCCAGAGAAGTGCCTCCTCCAAAAGGTTCTACAAACTTCCCAAACAGTGACACTAGCTCAGGACCAAGTTTTCAAAAAGATGAGCCTCTGGGGGACATTTCACATTCGACCTTCTCTCATTCCACCTCTATTCAATTTCTTTCTTCTTCAATCTCTCTAATTCTCTTTTCATCAAGAAGTTCATTATTTAGGTTGCATTTACATATCAGACTTTAATTTTAAAATGAAACAATTGATAAAAAGATGACTATCTAAAGTGATGTAGGTGAGTTGGGTAAGAAGACAAGTAGTCATCTCTTTAAATTATTTTTTTGATGTGTGTGTGTGGGGGGGGTAAGGATTGAAGCCAAGGCCTTGCACATGCTAAGTGCGCTATCTCAGGATGCAGCCTTAGCCCCTAAACTAGTCTTTTGAAAACACAGGTTCAGTTTTCATTTGAGGAAGAGGGAATATTAGCACCTGTAAAGAATCCTTTGTGGTTTCATGGTGAAAACCCTATTCCTGTCTATTTTGTAGGACAGATTTGCATGTTGCTGATATGGGATTGAATGTGAAGAGCTGAGTTAACTTGGTATCATATTTTCCAACTAATTCAGTAACATGTTGATGTTCCCTAGAGAAGCACTTCTCAGCTTTATGTGTGCAAATTATCACCTGGGGATTGTGTTAGAAGCAGTCAGCAGTTCTCGTTCTCTTGGTCTCGGACAGGGACAGAGAATCTGTTTCTGACAAGGTTCCACATGGTCCTGGTACTGATGGTACAGGGGACACACACTTTGAGGAGAAAGTCTTTTGAGGGGTCAGGTAAGATAGAAAGGTGCTACACTCCCTTTAATCTGTCCCTTAATGAAAAGATTTATATTTCTATATGAAAGGGTTCAATAAGATAGCTCTTTTTATTATACTTGTGAGCTCTTAAAACATTTTTTCCTTTGAGGGAGGAGGAGCAGGTCACTAGTATTAAAGAAATTTCTTTAGTTTTAAAATATACCTTTCCAAATTGAGGCTTTAACCCCCAGTAGAAAATTTAATTTGTGATATTAGAATTTGCATTTCTAAGTTACTGGTTAGATTATAAAATATAAATATTATGACTGTTTTAAAATGATAGATTTTTAATCTGACCAGTAAGAATAATTGCTTAAAAGTCTTTTGAAAGAAATTATGAAGGATACTGAAACTAGGAACATAAAGACCACATTTGATAAGTAACAATTTTACATGAAGTGATAGGACACCTAGATATAATTCCATGAGAATTGTATTCCCCTTGGAAGCTTACTTCTTTATATACTAGAACATTCTGAGTTATGAATATGGGATACAAAGTTGCCACAATGTAAGATTTCCCATTTTTCATGAAATTTTCATCTATACAGTTCTAACTAAACCACAAGCCATCCTTCCAGACTTAACCAAACAAAATACATTATCACTTTAAGACATTTTCTTGTGGTTTGCCCTTTGAAGCCCCCACAGAATAAGATAAAAGTCTTAGGTATATTTCTCAAAGCTCAGCTAAGCATGGTTGCTGTTTATTTCCCTAAGATACAGCTGAGATTAGCTTTTGTCATGTTTCTCTAAGGACTGCTGGTGGCTGTTTTCTCTTTGTTTTAAGATTCATTTGAGAATTTTTAGAATGATTTTGGTGCAATGACTCCCACCAATCGATACATCGAGAAGAACAAATCCAGGGGAATTGTGGAAAATACGACAGTGTTTTAAATGCGTGTTCAATTATATAATACCTACAATTACCAGAAACTTAGTATAGATTCGATTCTATTTTAGGTGCTTTAATTCAAGGGTTCATTTAATCTTTGTGACAGCACTATGAGGTATGGAATAGTAAAATCCCTATACATAATAAGAGAGTGAAGCTGAAAAAATTGAAATCGTTTACCCAATATGCCAGGAAAATTCAGTTAGCACTTGGAGCCAGCCTATCTGCATGAAAGCTGTGCTCTCTTATATAATATCCACTAGCTGCACATGAGCATTTAAATGTATTCAAATTAAATATAATTAATATCCAATCCTTCAGTCAAACCAATTTCATTTCAAATGCTTTAATAGCTACATGTGGTGATGGCTACCATACAGGACAATGCAGATGGACTTTCCACACCAGAGTTCTACCTGACAGTCAGTGCTGATCAAGCTTCTGCACCTGCTGGTGGCCTGCTGCCTGTGCTCCTGTGCATCACTGTGAAAGGAATGTGGCCGTGAAAGGGTATTCCTTTTTTTGCATTGATTTCAAAATTTATTTATTTATTTGTAAGCCGAGAGCAATAGAGAGAAGACAGTCAGAGAGAATGGGCACACCAGGGCTTCCAGCCACTGCAAATTCCAGATGCATGCACAACTTTGTGCATCTGGCTGTACATGGATACTAGGGAATCGAACCCGGGTTATTATGCTTTGCAGGCAAGTGCCTTAACTGCTGAGCCATCTCTCCAGCCCCTAAATTGATTTTTAATAAAGGATTTATTTATTCATGTGTGGGTGCAGACATGGACGTGCCACAATGAATTGTGGAGGTCAGGGGGAAGCTTTCAGGGTCATCCCTCGCTTGTCCACTCATGGGAAGCAGAGTTTGTCACTCTGGATTCTTGCTCTGCTCTTTGCTGCACCAGCCAAGAGTTTTTGAGTTTTGAGAATTTCTTCTTTCTCCACTTTCCAGCTCCCCTTCAGCATCAGCATGTTGGGATTACAGTAGCCCACTATGGCTTTCAGGTTTTGTTGTGTGTGGGTTCTGGGGATTGAACTCAGTTCCTCCAGCTTAAGCAGTGAGAGCTTTATCCACTGAACCAGCTCCCCAATGCCTCATTGATGATTTTTGACAATTTCATACATGTATGTAATGTACTTTGATTGTATTCATTCCCCCTTGTTCTCTCTCTTACACCCCATCAGTCCTACGAAAACGCTTCTTCTTCTCAATGAATCCCCTTCCTACTTTCACTCTATTGAGTTAACTTGGTGTTGTTTGCCTGAGCATGGGTGGGAGATAATTGCTGTAATATGGGTAACTTACCAGTGGTTCTGCCACTGAAGAACATGTCTTCCTATCCCCCAGCAACCATTAACTGCCTTTAGTTACTCTGGGGGCAGGGGCAGTGGGGTTTTGTGAGCCCACATAAATTTCTTCACATTATGGTGGCCAGAAACCAAAGAGAAAAGAGAGAGAAAGAGAGAGAGAGAGAGAGAGAGAGAGAGAGAGAGAGAGAGAGAGAGAGAGAGAGAGAGGGAGGGAGGGGGGGGAGAGAGAGAGAGAGAGAGAGAGAGAGAGAGAGAGAGAGGGAGAGAGGGAGGGAGGGAGGGAGAGAGAGGGGGGAGGGGGAGGAGGAGGAGAGGCTGAGGTCCTAGTGTTTCCTTCAAGACAGTGCTCTCAGTGACCTCACTTTCTTTCAGGTCTGCTCTCTTCTAGGTTTCATCAGCTCCCAGTAGTGCCATCAGCTGGGGACTAATCTTATGACATATGAACCTTTGGGAGACATTTTAATATACAAACCACAGAAGGGAATTGGGGACGGCTAATTTTAACACTACGTGTCTGGACTGGAGAGAGAACAATAGGAAAATCTGCAGGCTGTATGTAGCAATGTCTTCCTCTCCTTATGCAGACACTGTTTCCTTTCGGGTCCACTATTCCCAGAGAATCAGTACTTCTCCCAGGTCTATGAGTGGACCTTGGAGAAGTCTCTAAGCTCAGCACCAACAAGACTCCCTACTGACTGCCCACCCTGGGACTTGGATGTCCCAAACTCTCCAGCTCCACTATCCATTTTTGATTCCTGACAGACCCTCGGGGAGTGTGGCATTATCATGATTTTGTACACAAGCCTCTCAGTACAGACTGACCATCCCAGATGCACTGACCAATCCCAATATACAAGGAAATAAGAAAAACCACCATGGCTAATTCTTACCGTATTCTAGGCACTGTATCTAGACAGTTTAAGGTCGTAAGCATAAACCAGAGCCATTCTCTTATTTATATCAACTTTCTATGATTCTGTAAGGTATGTTTGATTACCGTGATTAATACCAATATCATTTTGCACATGTGGAAACTCAGGCATGGTAACTGATAGCACAGCTACGAAAAGAAATCCCCATTCTTGAGAGTGGTCTGTTCTGCCTGCCTAGTATGATGTCACATCAACTTGTAATTTTCTGTGTTCTTGGTGTGTATAAACACTCACTTGGTGTTCGCATTGCCTTGATCTTTACCTTATTACTCAAGCCAGGGCAAGCATCCGTTGAGCGTCTAGAAACTGCTTGACCGACAGACATGGCCCTGATGATAAGTGGGTATTAAGTGACTGGAAGGATTTTCACGTTTCTAAATCACACCTGGCAGCTCTGCTCTTCCCTGTAATAAAGGCTCGTTACTTGTTTCCATTGTTCAGCACGATGCAAGTACGTGAATAATACTTTAGTTGTATTAGGGACAAATATTTGAATCAATTGCTTATTACTCCTTCCGTTTTCAGTCATAAACAATTAGGTATTGCTCTCTCAAGAGTAGGATCATTAAGTTCAGGAAGCATTATCTGAGAATAATAAAGGTAGTAATTAAGCACATAAATAAGTACAACAATTAATACTTCATTAATTGTTTACAATGTATGTCATACCAGTACTGGAACAATAAGGCATGAAGGGTTAGTTTTAATAAGATAGGACTATGGAGATGACTCAGTCAGTAAAATGCTGGTCATGCAAGCATGAGGACCTGAGTTTGGATCCCTAGCATGTAGGCTACAACTGGACTTGGTGACCTGTGCCTATAATGCCATCACTGGGAAAGCCAAGGCCAAGGCCAAAACAGGAGGATCCCTAAGGCTTATTGGCTTATTAGTCTATCGAAATTGATGAGCACTGGGTTCAATGAGAGACCCTTGCTCAAAAAAATAAGATGGAGACCTATTGAGGAAGATACCCAACATTGACCTCTGACCTCCATATACATGCATACATGCATGCATTGTGTAAACACATACAACTATATACACCTCACCCCATATAAGCACACATATACATATAAACACCACAACACACAAAAATGGAAACAACAAAAATACATAAAGTAGGTAGGATGTTATAAGTATAAATTGGAAAAACCCAAATGCAGAGAGGCTGTGTTGCAGCCTGCTGTAGAGAGGTTGACAGATCGCTGAAAGCTACCAGTAAGTTCTGTTACATGTAACAGTCTTGCCAGCAATGTGCAGAGGGCCAAACAATTTGAAAAGTGATTACAAATTGATGAATAGGGATGGGCAAATGGTTCAGTGGACAAATACACTTGCTTGCAAAGCCTGTTGGTTTGGGTTCAATTCCCCAGCATCCATGTAAAAGCAGATGCAAAATCATACCTGTGTCTGCAATGGTGAGTGACCCTGTGGGCACCTCCCCATCAAACAAATAAATAAATGGGTAAATAATTATTTTTAAAATGAAGCAGTGTCATCTGAGAGCACAGGGGATGTGGCATCAAACTTAACATGTAACACCAATTCCCCATATAATGTAGATTCTTCTAAAGGGTCGGGAGACCTCGATCAACTGCAAGATACCACACTGAGGATCTTGAGAGGTTTCTCAGAACTTAAATTTCAAGCTAAAATTATATTCTAATAAGTACTTACAACCTCAGGAATGAAATGCAATTGCACACATCATGTGGGGAGAACAGATCCAACAGGGGACAGGTCATCTTGTCCTGAAAGAGTTCAAGCAGGGGACTAAGAGCCAGGACAAGCAAGAAGTATAAACATTCCAACAACGCCATTGTTCCTATCACTTTCCCATCACTGTGGACAAATACCTGTGGGGAAGAAGCACCATGAAGAAGGAAAGAGTTTATTTTCAGCTTACATTTTTGAGAGGAAGTTTCATGGCAGGAATGACATGGTGGCTCCTATTATTTTGTCACATCGTCACATCCAGAATCATGGGATGAAGAGAAGGTAAAACTGGGTTATAAAACCTCAATCCCTCCCATCCTACCATTGACCCACTTCCTCTGTCAAGGCTCTATTTCCTAAAGGTTCCACAACCTTCCCAGACAACACCAATAGCTAGGGACCAAGTGTTCCAACACATGAGGCATTTTACATCCAAACTAAAATAATCACTATGGTTTAAGTGTGACAGGGGATTAAACAGGCAGAGGGAAGCCTCTGAAAGTTGCACCAGTGGTCACGACATGAGCAGTCTTCATGATGGTACCAAATTACAACTAATAGTTGCACCCACCAGTGTCCTCCATACATATCATCCCTCAAAGAGGAGAAACGAGATAAAGATGTACAATGTCACATTTCAACCCCTACCACGTGGGACTCTAATGGGATTTATACTTCACAATACTCCTCTTTAATGTGTCTTAGTACCTCTGAGAAACAGAAATATCTTGCAGGTTAGGTTTGTTGGGTGAGAATTTGACAGAGCTTGAAACTAGAAGGTAAATAAATAATGTTGAGGAAGTTTGGAAGTGAAATGTCTCCCATTGCCTCATGGGTTTGTGATTAAACCTCATACTCAATCTTCATTTGATGGCAATTAGGGAGGTGGAGCCTTGCTGGAAAAGGTGTGTCACTTGGGGTGGGCCTTGAGGTAATTCTAACCCATGCCACCTTGTCAGAGCCAACTTAGCCTTGCTATTATCTTCCAGCTTGCTGTAGCAAGATGTGATGTCCAGTCTCAGCTCTGCCATCCTTTCTCCACCACGATAAAACTTCTCAAAACTGTAAGCTTGAAATAAACCCTTTCTTCCACCAGCTGCTTCTGGTCAGGTGTTTTGTTCCAGCAATGAGAAGATAACTGCCACAAGGGGTGACATTTAAATCAAGAATGTAGATAGGTAAGAGCAGGGTAAATACAGGTTTGCATGGAAAGACAACAGTGTATTTATGTGGTGAGTTCATTTATCCTTAAAGTGTCCATACAAACCCCTCCCCAGTAAAGCAAGTCACAGCATGGTGGGAATGAGCAGGTGGTGTAGATGCAGCATCTGGACCAAAAGTGCAAATGTAGGGAGTGCCCTAGCTTCTTCTAGTACCAAAACCTTACATTGCCATATGCTTATTTTTCCACTTAGCAGGCATATTTACTATGCAGTATAGGAAGTCTATGTGTGTCTTTGTTTATGGGAGAAAAAAATCCTTTGAGCCAGAATACATATTCATTATATTGAAATTGCAGATTGGAAGAAAATTCAACATAACTAAAACATCAAATTGATTGCCTTTTTATTGATTCAATGTTGAGTCCAATGATCTCTTTGCCCTCAGAAGGTAATATCAAATTCCTCAGACAATAATCCCTTAAGCCAAGGGAGCCAATTATTTATCAACTGAAGGCTCTTAAATTCAATAAAAGCTTGCATGAATAATGAAAAGAAGGGAAAAATTCAATGTATTTAGTCTATACTCAGTACTAGTAGATAAGGAGACATAGGAAAGACTGTTGTAAATTAGTCTAACCCCTTTCTTAATGTCTCTTAGAGCCATCTGACCTTTCATTTCCCACCAGCAACTGAACTGGCTGATGAGGTTCACACAAAGCCATCGTTGGCCAGGTAATGATTATTATCAAGGAAGAGAGAGCAAGGGCATGCAGAAGAATGAAGCCTGGACAATGAAATTCCATTTAAATTACACTCAAGGGGGTCTAGGAATGGTGCTTTCTAGTCGAGTCCTTACTTTATGCACGAGACCCTGGGATCAACATGCAGTACTGTATCAAGTTTGATCTCTGCCTGGATGCTGACAGCTAGATGGGAGGCAAAGAAGGGAGAATTTCCAGAAAGCTCAGGAACTCATGACTAGGACAACAGGCAACAAAGCAGCAACAAGAACTGGAGAGATCCTGCCTCTAAAAGAGGCAGCAGGCAAGGAGCCACTTGAATGTTGTTCTCTGACTGCTACATGTGCACCATGGCACGTGCGCCTGCATTCACAACTCACACCTCGCACACACACGTACAAGAAAGAAAAATAGAAAAGAAGGTTCTTCGTTTTCAAATTTCAGCTGTAGAAATCAAGGACTGGCTGTACTATTCCATCTTTTAGAAAGTGGTGAATGGTATCACCTAGGTCTAAAAATGGAAAGGAAAAAGAAAATTGAATTATTTCCTCCTTTCCTTTCTCTTTTCTTTTCTTCTCTTCTTTGTTCTTTTTATTAAACTGCTCATTTTTTTTAGGATTTTGTTCACTTTTTTATAATGATGGATAAAATCACATTTATCACATACAATTGATATCTTGAACTATTTACCATCTATACACTGTTGAAAGTTACATAGAGATATTGGCCATATACATTATCTCATAAAGTTATCAGTTTGTAGTGTGAATACCTCTTTTTCATATATACAATCCATTGCTATTAATTATAGCCACCCTGCTGTAAACAGATCTTTTGCATCTATTCCTCCAATCTAATTAACACCTGGTTGCCAATATTCCATGAACTCTCAGGCTCTCTTCAGAGCCTGAGAATCAAAGGATCATTTTATTATTATCATTACTTATTCTTATTTTTATTATCATTATGTGTAATGTGTATGGTGTGTGTGTGTGTGTGTGTGTGTGTGTGTGTGTGTGTGTGTGTTTTGGCACAGGCATACCACCAGACATGTGTGGAAGTCTGAGGTCAACCTGGGGGAGTCTGTCATTTCCTTCCATCTTGCTTGAGATAGTGTGTCCCTTGTTTTTGCTGCTGTGTGTGCACCAGCTTAGCAGGCCAGCAAACTTCCGATTCTCCGGGTCAAGCTTACCTGACTATACATGCTTTTGAATTACAGACAATGCATCACAGTGCACCTGGCTTTACTTGGGTTCTGGGAAATCCAACTTGGCTGGCAGGTTTGCAAGGAAGTGCTTTTAACAACTGAACCATCTCCCCAGCCTCTAGGGTCACAAATTACAGCATTGCCTTGATTTAATTTTTATGGGTGAATAACATCTTATGGTGTTTATACCATTTTCTTTATCCATTCATCTATTGACAGACACATACTGATTTTATATGTTGATAATAGTTCTTCCCACTTGGTTTATCGCTATCAAATTGAGTTCTTTATATTATATTTTTGCATATTAACGCCTTATGAGGTTCTGCTTTGTAAGTATATTCGCCCAAGCTAGAGGCTGTATCTTCACCATGTTCATTATTCCTTTTAGTGTGAAGAAGCTCTGGTTTGTATAATCCTATTTGTTTAGTTTACTTTGGGCATCATAGCCAAGTAATCTTTGCAATGACTACCATCATGGGGCTTTTTGTGTATTTTATTCTAATACATTTATAGTGTCAAATTTTAGGAATAAATCTATTACATCTTTAATGAATGTTTGTACAGTGTGAGATAATTGCCTAATTTCATTCTTCTACATGTGGTTACCCTGTATTCCCTATGTGTTCCAATATCTTTGCCAAAAGCTGTGGCCTGTTAGTGCTTAGGTGTATTTCTGGGATCTCTTAGTGTCTGTTTTATGTCAATATGATGTCATGCTTTGAATACCATGGTTACATAGTAACTTTTCAAGTCATGCACTGGCATGCTTCCTGCTTTGTTATTTTTGCTCAAAACTGCTCTGCTATAGAGGATATTTTGTGGGCTTGTATGCATTTAAGGATTCTTTCTTTTTTTTCCACTGGGGGGGATTGAACCTAGGGTAGTGCTCTACCACTGAGCTGTATCCCTGTGGCAATGACTGTTTTGTTCCACCTGTGAAGGACATCATTGTTTGTTGTTGTTGTTGTTGTTTTGAGTAGCATGGACATTTGAGAATTATTTACTCTTCCAAACCATGTGTATAGGACATTTATCATTCATGTATGCTCTTCACAAATTTAATGTAGAGCTCTTTTACCTCCTTAGTTAAGTTTATTCTTGAGTATTTCTATGCTTCTGTAAATGCATTAGTTTTCTTAATTTGATTTTCATGTAGCTTGCTATTATTGTATATCAACAGTAATGATTTTTTAAAAATTATTTATTTATTTATTTACAATCAGAGAGAGGAAGACAAAGAGACAGAGAGAAAATGGGTGTGAAAGGGTCTCTAGCCATTGCAAACGTACTCCAGATGCATGTACCACTTTGTGCATCTGCCTTTATGTGGGTACTGAGGAATTGAACTTCAGTTGTTAGGTAATGTAGGCAAGCACTTTAACTTCTGAGCCATCTCTCCAGTCCAATAAGTAATGATTTGATTCAGTAATTTTTATATACTGACACTTTTCTGAATTTACTATTTCTAACATGTGTGTGCATGTGAAGATGCAGAGTATGTATACAGGGTGACCAGTGGGCCACTTTAGCTTTTCCTTTCCAATATGGATACCTTTCCTTTCTTCCTGTTGCCTAACTGTTGTGACTAGAGCTTCTGATACACATTGAATAAAAGTGGCAAGGGTGGGCATTCTTGTCACATTCTGGATCTTAGGGGGAAAGCTTTCAACCTAACCCTGAGAAGTATTTGCACAGTTGTGAGTTTATCATATTTGGCCTTTATTATGTTGAGGTACCTTCCTTCTATACCAAATTTGTTGAAAAAATGAGGTGTTCAATTTTGTCAGATACTTTTTCTGCATCTGTTGAAATGAAAATGTGATTTAAAATTTTTTTTCTGTTAATGAGTTCTTCACACTTTTGGCTCTGTGTATGTATGCCAAATCCTTATTGTATCTATGAGATGAATTCAATTTGATCATCATAAATGATCCTTAGTGTGCTGTGGAATTCAGTCTGGTAGCGTTTGGTTCAGGATTTTTTTGCCCCTATGTTCATCAGAGATATTAACCCCATATGTTTTCCTTCCCTCCCTCTTTTTCTCCATTCCTCTTCTTTCTGTCATATATACTTTACTGTCTTTGGTTTGAAAGCTTAAAAGTATATACCTTGAAAGTATTTCTTCATATTAAACTTTTGGAACAGCGTGAGAATGAGAAATATTAGTTGTTGTTTAAATATTTCATAGAATTTAGCTATGAAGCTATGAATCAGGTCCTGTACTTCTCTTTGATTTGAAATATTTTATTATTGATTCTATTTCTTTATTCATTGGTCTGTTAATATTCCCTGCTTTAGAATTCAATGGCAGTAATATATGTTTAAGAATTTGTTCATTTTTCTAGGATGACCAATTTGTTGGCATGTAATTGTTTCTCATAGTCTTCTATAATCCCTTGTACTTCTATCAATTGTAATATATCCCGTTTCACTTCAAAATTTGAGTATTATCTCTCTTTTCTTAGTCTAGCTGAAGATTTTTCAATTTTGCTTTAAAAAACCTTTTAGTTTCATTGATCCTCTCCTAATGTTTTTATAGTCAGTCTCTGTTTCATTTATTTCTTCTCTGAGATTTATTATTTGTTTTTTTTCTACTAAATTTGGGCTTGGTTTCTACTATTTTTTTCTTGAGATACAATGTTATATTATTCACTTGATGACCATCTTCTTGTTTTCCTCCTCTTCCTCCTCTTCCTCCTCCTCCTCCTTTTGGTGCTGGGGGATAAATCCAGGACCTTGTGCATGCTAGGTAAGCATTAGAACATAAAGCCTCGTTTTTTCCCTTCTTTTTTTTTATGAGGTTGGCATTTGTTGCTGTAAACTTCCCTCTTAGAGTTGCCTTTGCTATATCTCATAAGTTTTGGTATGCTGTGCTTTCATTTTTTCTTTAGATAGTCTGCATTTTATTAATTATACTTATTCATTATTTTTTTCAGGAGCATGTGGGTTAATTACCATGTATTTATGAATTTTCTTAAGTTCTTCCTGTTAAATTATTTTGCTATGATGATCTCATAACTATTGAGTCCTCTTAGGGAAGACTCTTAAGAAATACATATTTGGTTCAATCCTTTTCTTGGGAAGGTGGTTCATTTTAATGGGCTACTTAGTATTCTGTTTCCACTCTGAACTATTGCCCCAGAGCTTTTTCATGCCCTTGGTAGCACAACGGCTAGAGTAAGGTCTCCAGGGAGAGGCCAGAAAGTGTAATCCTTCCAAGTTGCCTTAGCTTGATGAAGCCTGGGACACCAACAGAGACTGGGTTTGCCCTTCTGTCCAGGGCTTTCTAAGAGCAATGAATGGATGCAGTTAGATTAATGAAATGACAGAGAACACTTCTCTGTTCCTTCTGCTAGAATGGGGCTTGTTTTCTTCTTACTATTTGATTTGGATGGGTATGTATGTTGTGTTTTTCTCATTATAATTTCCATTCTATATTTATTCTTCCTCCCCAAGTAAACACTGTCTTTTTAAATTGATGGATGGGTAAGGGTTGATCTGTACAATATATCTTTATACTTATATCTCTTTTGTGTTAATGTGTCATGGGAGATAATATCGGTCCTTTCAACAATGGTTCTTGGGATCTTTGCATATTTATATGAAATGAAGATTATTGCTTGATCAGTCATCTCAGGTTAAATCAGCAAGACAGACTCCAATGACTTCCAACACAACTTAAAATAGAAGCACAGAGACTCTTAAGGTCACAACAACAACAATGAAACAGACTTAAAACTCACCCTCCATGACTCAGGGAACTGAGTGGAAGAGGGGGTGGAAAAATTATAAGAGCCATGGTGAGAGAGATTACCCAGAGACATGGCCCCCCTTCAGCTACAATTCATAAAGGGGGGCAACCTTGTTGCCTCCTGTTATCCATAATCCCTTGTCACATGGAATTTTCCAGTATGCCCACCAAGGAGGATACGCAGGGGATTGGGGTTGGGGGGGAGGGAAATGGGAATATAAACACAATATTTACTCAATCAATGTGTCTAATTTTAGGCAATAAAGATAAAGAAACAAAAGAACAACAAAAAAAGGAAAAAATAAAGACAAAAAAAAATACAACCTCACATTCATCTAACACCTTCCTTTAGCCTCACCTCCCAACAGTGTTGTAGACCAACAGCCAGGCCCTGAACACTTAGGTCTTTAAAGGACACTTACACAAATCTTAGAAATGCCCATTTCTCCCTTAGGAAGATACTATAAAGGTTGTAGAAATGACAGTTCTTATATGTATCAACAATAATAACAAACACGGTTATTCTAGAAAGTATCTAGACTTCATTAGTAATAAAATCTTATAAATGAAAAAAAAATAAAGACATTTTAGGCAAGGAGCACTATCTTAAAATTATAGCCAATTCAAAATTGGGACACAAACGTGCTGAATATACTGCTATATAGAAGAGGCCAGCAAATCAAGAAATGCTCATCTGTGCAATAGCAGGGCTAAACCAAGGAGGGGAATCAACGGCTTAATGGTTGGCTAAGAGATTCACTTAGTGACAAGGAACCCTTACCCGGAACTAGGATCATGACACAATCCTATGGGGACCAAGAACTCAGGCTCCTAGGGGAAATTCCCACTATCAGAGAGATAGAGAGTCTACACCCATTAAAAGCTAACCAAAGTAGCAGTGTTTGTCTCATTTAACCTCACTCTCTGATGGAGGTTCTGTTTGTATTTTTCAGAAGACAGTGAGAGAGCAGGGGACAACCTAATTCTACCAACAAGACATTGGATGATGGCTGACATCTTGGCAGGAGACAAACCACCCCTGGCCTTCACACAGGGCCCAAATGAAACCTACGAGAAAGTGAGGAGACAAACAGGAGACCAATCACCACAGCAAGTCTGATAACCCATGAACGGTCAATGGAGACAGACACCAGTGATACCCAACACAACCCAGGGCAAAGATCCAGAGATACTTAAGATCTCAACAACAAAGCAGACTCAAAACTCACCCACTATGACTCAGGGAACTGAGCAGAAGAGGGGGTGGAAAGACTTTAAGAGCTATGGTTGGGGAGAATATTCAGAGACATTGCCCCCCTCAGCAACAATGTACAAAAGGGGGAAGAAAAAAAAAACTGGCTACCTCTGGTGCAGTTCATAACCCCCTACCCTATGGACAGATCCAGTATGCATGCTGAGGAAGGACCCCAGTGGGTAGGAGACAGAGAGGAGGGAAACAGGGACACTGTCACAAGATTTGCTTATGCAATGTATATGTATTCATAATAAAGATATTAATTTTAAAAAACAAAATTGGGACACACAATAAAACCTCAAAGAATCCTCTCCATCACCTTCTGGGGTTGCAAAACAACAACAACAAAAACAAGAACAAATTTGAAGGCTCAGATTAGAGTTAAAGAAAAATGTATAAATTTCTCCACCTAATAGAACAAAGCACAGTTGCTATGCACTGAGTATATGCTAAAAGACATATGCAAATTATTATGCATTCAAAACTTAAATCAACTTTCCCATGTCTGGAAAAAAATGGAGCGGCATTCTCCAATCCTGGTAGGCTGGCTATGTGGACATTTATGTGATCATTAGACATTACTTTAAAAATCTTTTTTTCAGGCCGGGCGATGTGGCGCACACCTTTAATCCCAGCACTCAGGAGGCAGAGGTAGGAGGATTGCCATGAGTTCAAGGCCACCCTGAGACTACAGAGTGAATTCCAGGTCAGCCTGGGCTAGAGCTAGACCCTACCTTGAAAAAAAAACCAAAAAAAATTTTTTTCAACATTTTTTGTATATGTGCATAATGTTTTTAATCATAACGTCCTCTCCCGTGAGTTTTTCTACTATTTTTGTCATTTTTGCCTTCATCATCCAGGACAACATGTAGATGGGCCCCACCAATATTGTGCAGGTATAGGCAGCAGCTGTGAAGCCATGACTGGAGCAGACACCTCATGTCTATCAGTGATCCAAAGCACTCCTTCCCATCCTTCCCACCACACCATCTGCACTTCTCCTGAGCCCCGGTGGGTAAGACAGAGATGGCTCATTAAGTGCTGAGCATTGAACTCTTGCATCCTCTCCGACTTGATGAGTTTTGAGTTTCTACAGTAGCCCCCACAATCTGATAAAAGAAACTCCTCTGTTCAATAGTGAGATTGGCACTCCTCGAATGAGCGTAAGCATGAGTAATCAGAGGGCAGTTTGATGAGCACAGCATATCCATTGAGCCAAACTATACTAGTAGCTTCTCCCAGTCGTGGCTAATGCAGCCTTTTCAAGAATTGTGTTCAGACAATAAGAATCAAAGCATTTCAGGACCGGAGACCAGAGGCAGCTATGGTTCCACTGGCCTGGATTGGAGAAGGTTGGATTTCTTCTCTTCTCAGCCAGTTGTAATTTTTGCTTTCTTCTTTTTTACAGACCCCAAGAACAAAATGAGAATCCCAAATATTATAAGGTTCACTATCCACTCCTAAACAGCGAAGAAAATTAGAATTCCTGCATTCAACCATATTGACTAATTGGAGTCTTAAGTGGAGAGCTAGCAGGGTTCCTGCTAGGACTCCTCAGGAGTGTATTAACATCTTGTGCATGTTCCAGCCCTTGAATTTGTAGGCTGGGGATTAGAAGTACCTGGACTTATTTGTTCAATAGTATTGGTTTGATATTACTTGGAGCCCATTGCTAATTCCAGAACACTCACCAAAAATTACATCAAGGTGAAAATTCTGATGATTATTGGAATAAGCATCTTGTGTGGGCTATCTTGTCTCCAGAGACAGATGAAAGTGTTTGACTTTAATAATTGTAAGGCTTTCTAACTCCTTTAACTGATGGCAAGGGAAAAAGAATCCAGTATCAATTGAGCATTATTGCAGAGAAGTGGCTGGGTAACTCACAAAACATGACAACTTCTGGCTTAGGTTTTTCAAGTGTGTAAATTTTTAGGAATTGGTAGAAAATTCTAGGCATAGTTAGAACAGTTGGGAGTTTGAGGAGGAGTAGGCTTTTTTTTCATCCTTTGAATCCTGGTAGAAAAAAATCCTTAAAAATTGTATTTGTTGGCTGGAGAGATGGCTTAGCAGTCGAAGTGCTTGCCTGAAAGCCTAATGAGCCAGGTTCAATTCCCACATAAAGCCAAACACAAAGTCTTCATGAAGTGTCTCTAGTAGCAGCTAGAGTCCACAGCAGGGCTATTCTCTCTCTCTCTCCTTGCAAATAAATAAGTGATGCTTTTTAAAAATTGTATTTTGAGGCTTTAGAGATGGCTTAGCAGTTAAAGTGCATGCCAGCAAAGCTTAAAGACCAGGGTTCAATTCTTTAGTATCTCCATAAAGCTAGATGCACAAAGTGGTACATGCATCTGGAGTTGATTTGTAGTGTCTGGAGTGTACATTTTCTCTCTCTCTCTCTCTCTCTTTACCTCTCTCTCTTTCTCATAAATAAAATTTTAAAATTTGTATTTTGATTTGGGAAGGGCAAAAGGCAGGGTGGTGGGAGGAGATTATAATCACAGTACATTGTATTTATGGAAGCTGTCAATAAAAAGTTAAAAAATTGTGTTTGGGTGTATATACATGGGGAGAAAGAGAAAGAATTTTTACAGTAGAAAGACTAAGGTTTTGGTTTTTTTAAATTTAGAATCATTTTTATTTACTTTTAAATTTTTTAGTATGCAGAGTGTTAGGTATTTTTATGTGGCATTTTCCGACACAATTTGTTCTGGTTGGTTCTACTTCTCTCCTCTCTTCATCTTCCTGTCCATCCTGTATTCTTACCTCCTGTTTACATGCCACCTGTGTCCTTTCTCCCTCCTCCCGCCTCTGCTTGCCATCCCTTACCACCCTCTCCTGATTGCCTTTTCACCTTTTCAGCTTTTACTCACTTTCGTCCCCCTTCATATACATAAACAGAATTCTTATAAACTAGGATCCACATATGAGAGAGAAAATGCTGTTTGGAGCTGAGTTTGGTCACATCACTTAATATAATTCTTTGCAGATCTACCCATTTTCTTGCAAATTTCATAACTTTTTCTTTACTGCTGAGTAAAAGTCTATTGTGTTTTTGTGCCATATATTCTTCTCCTTTCTGATGTTGATGCACATGTAGGCAGGCTCCATTTCCTAGGTATTGTGAGTATAGCAGTACCAAGCATAGATGTACAATATCTCTCTGCAGTAACAGATGAAGTCCTTTGAGCATATTCCCAGGAGTGGTGTAGCTGAGCCATATAGCAGTTCTATTTCTAATTCATTAAGACACTTTTACTGATTTCCATATTGCTTTGCAAGTTTTCATTCCCACCAGCAGTAAATGAGGATACACACCCTTGCCATCATTTGTGATAAGTTTTGATAATTATCCTTTTGAGTGAGGTGATATTTCAAAGAGGTTTGTTTCCATGATGGCTAGAGATGTTGACCACTTTTCAAAATATTTATTGGACGTATGTGTTTCTTCATTTGAGAACATCCTGTTTATTTCATTAGTTTATTTATGGATTGGAAGGTTTTTTTTGTCTGGGGAGGGGGAGGTGTTTAGTTTGTAATCAGAAGATCTCAGAGCTATTTTGCAGTTATACATAAAATATCTTTGATCCAATCAGGGGTGCAATTCCTTTTTCCTCACAAGTGACAGTGGTCCAGCCCAACAACTCTCAATTGATGAGTCTTTTTTCTCCAATCCATGTAGTGAATATAAAGTCAGACACAACTCTGAAGGAGAGTTAAAACTTGGTGAAAAAGTGCAGTGTGTGATATACCATGAGAGAATTGTTCTGTGTTATGAATTGTTAGTTAAAGAAGTGAAAATGGAGGTCAGACAGGTGGAACACAGAGTAGTGAATGCAGAGGTTAAGAGAAATGATTAGATTGAAGAAGGAAAGATCTAACCTCAACCCAGTGGTCTTGTGTGAGATCATTTGTGGTGGTTTGATTCAGGTCTCCCATAAACTTGTGTGTTCTGAATGCTTGATCTCAACTGATGGTAATCTTGGAAGTGGAACCTTGTGGGAGGTGTATTGTTGAGGGCGGGCTTATGGGTCTTAAAGCCAGCTTCCCCTTGACAGTGTTTGGCACACTCCCTGGTTACTGATGTCCAACTGATGTTGGCCATGGAGTGATGTCTAGCCTCTGTTTTCCCTGCCATCATGGAGCTTCCTCAAGAGTCTGGAAAGCCAAAATAGGCCCTTTCCTCCTACAAACTGCTTTGGTTGGGTTCTTTGTGGCAGCAAGGAGAAGCTGACTGAAACATCAGTGCTACTGGAAATCGCAGAAGTCAGAAAGAAGATGGGATTATTGACCTGTTTTCAAAAGTCTAAGCCATAGGCTGGTCACAAACCTGCCATTTCCACTTTGGGTTGTGAGGGAGAGGAGAAATGGTCCATCCAAGCATCTCATGACAAACACTGGGCTTGGATAGATAGATGAGTAAACGAGAAAAACAAAACAAAACAAAACACCAAACCACAGGAAGCAATTCCAAACAATATTATGAGCAAAAAATGTACAATAAATGTGGTAACTGTGGTGAGATACCAGTTTGAGACACTCACATGTTTTTTCTCTGTTGCTTCACCTTTCCCTGAACTCCTCACCCCTATGCCATTCAGGTAGTTGGACACACACGTCTATGCTCTTGCCCAGGGTAGGGATGGAACTGAATAAATTCAGAACAAAGATGGGCTTATTGGCCTCATTTCCAAAAGAATATGCCCTCAGGGGAACTGGAAAATGTAGACATGACCATTAGGGGTGAAGATGAGATAAGTGTGCCTTTCTATGCCTAACTGGAAGAGGCGGAGTGGATTGCTCCAGAGAGATGAGTCCTGTCTTCTGGGAGAAGACTGGGGTTCTGAGAGAATAGATATTAGCCAATAGGGCAGTCATTTTGATTTCCCATCATGACTCAGAATGATTAATGCATATTATGTGCACATCAAATCAAAGGAGAGAGCCATCAATCAGCCCGAGGGGGTGGACAGAGAGAAGCTCCTGATGGGTCTATTGGTAATGATCTGTAGGGATTGCTTACAAAAGTGGAAGAAGTGTTGGGAAGACGACTTGGTGAATAAAGCACTTGTCACACAGCATGCATACCTGAGTTCAGATCCCCCAAACCATGTAAACTTTGGACGTGGTGGTGGGCATCTGTTATCATCGTGCAACCATGTTGAGAAGGCAGATGTCAAGCAGAAGCTGGTGAACCAGCTTGGAGAATGCAGCAGTGATAGAAGAGACTTTGTCTCAAACAAGGTGGAGGGTGAGGTCTGCCACCGGAAGTTGTCCTTTAACCTCCACAAATGTGTCCTGGCACACATGTACTCTCATTCACATACACATGAACACAATTTCATGCACACATACACACACATCACCACCCCTCCACCCAAACTGAAAGGGGTATTGAGAACATTCTTCAAGGAAACCTACACATTCATAATCTGGAACAGCATATGAGTCCCATCCCCTGCATCAAAATGTATGGTTCCCTGTAAGTCATTCTGGTCCTAGACACAACTCTGAGGCAAAGGAAGCGGGGGGACCCTTGAGATATCTGAGATTAAATGTGCATAATCCAGGCAGGATGGAAACTCAGAAATCGATTTTAAGTCAAGTTATGACAATTGCTACAGTGTTCTATTTATTTGCACATCTGGGGTTGATATCTGAGATTACTATTAGTTAATTCAATAGACCAACATAAACAATGATCTATTATAAAGAATTTAATTTGGGTGATTCAACAGTTTAGTAACGAGCTCCCCAAGAGTCAGAAAAAACATACAAGTGGAAACCTTACTTCATCTGTTTCTTATTCCTGCGAGTCAAGTGTACCCTATGGAACAAAGCAGGAATTCCTCTTAATGAAATGCACTTGCATGCTCATTCCTTGACTTTGGGCTAAGAAAGACTAGTGGAAAGATCATTTATATAAGTGAAGGCCATCTCTAAAAGCAGACAGCTTTTTAAGCAGCCTTTAGATCAAAGAGCATATTGGAGAGAAGCTGCTTACAGGCCCATAGAACAGTTTGATGTGTGTCATTTTCTCCTTGAGATTAGTGAGACCGTGAACTCCCCCAATATCACTTCTGTTTAACTTGCAGGTAAAATTTTCAATTAACCTTGTGAGACAAATAATTCAAACAACTATGTGTGACATTTTATTACTCTCTTCCAAAAATATATGACAGAGGAGATGATTTGCTGACACAATTTCCAAATGGCACTTAAAAATCATCTATTTCTGATTTTTATTTCATTGTGCTAAAATCTGGAGAAGGCATGTCTTTCAAGTCACATAAAGTATCACCTTGTGCATCATGGACAGCTGTTTTCAGCCTACTTTTCTTTGTAAATCTTGGCATATATGTGAACTTGGAAATATTTTGTTTAAGCATATTTTCATTTTGTAATATTTAATGCTCATGGTGCACAAAGCGTGGTGGTTTGTGTTTTTCTTGTGGAGATAATGAAGACACAGTCTTTCCTCCCTATCCCAATGGCTGCACAGCTAACTACAGCTTCATGATTTAAGCATTGTGAATAGACAGTGCCTAGTGGCTGATAGGGAAAACCTCATACCCCCACTGATGGCTAGGGGGAGGGGGAGGAATACTGCCAGTAAGTCATGGGAAGTCATGGCTTCCAAAGGGGAGGCCACTTTTCTGACCTCTCCTGTCCCAATAATGCTAGAAGCAATGTGTGCAATATTTCTGGGGACAGAATTCAGAACCCAGAGATCCCAGTTTAGAAGAAAAGGAATTAGCAGAATGAGAGCAAATGCTGAAAATTTACCATAGTAGGTGAAAACCAATGGGGGAAATGACTTCATGCTGTGTTTTCATTGCCTTGGACTCAACAAGAACCCCAAGGCACGCAAATCCCCCATTTAGGAAGTTAATGAAGTCAGAGTGTGCCTAAGGCCCAGGCTCCTTTAACTTCTAGAAAAGGGGGGGGAAGCTTTTACTTAGTCTTAGATCCCAAGATGGCAGGATATGTGATCAGATTCAGGATCTTTTGTGAAAGCCTGAGAGGTAAGGACAAGTCCCTGACTTTTGATCAGTGGTACAGCTTGGCCAAATGGAACAACATCAGGTAGCCATAGGCTGAGCTGCCAAGCTCCTAACTTCAGCTAGAAGTTGTGTGGGTCTCTATGTAGCATTACACAGACCCTTGAAGAGAGGGGAGAGACAGGGAAGATGGTCCTCAGGTAATGCATGGATAACACATTTCCCATGAATGTTGAGCTGGTTCTCGGCCTTGGAAATATTGGTATTTTGGATGAAGTAATTACCTAGTAGATGTGTGCAGCATCCCACCTAGTAGATGTGTGCAGCATCGCCACCTAGTAGATGTCTGTGGCATCCCACCTAGTAGATGTGTACAGCATCCCACCTACT
This sequence comes from Zapus hudsonius, assembly GCA_004024765.1. NCBI lineage: Eukaryota > Metazoa > Chordata > Mammalia > Rodentia > Dipodidae > Zapus > Zapus hudsonius. Next base: position 22,185 of record PVHP010001583.1, read on the forward strand.
AGATGTGTGCAGCATCCCACCTAGTAGATGTGTGCAGCATCCCACCTAGTAGATGTGTGCAGCATCCCACCTAGTAAATGTGTGCAGCATCCCACCTAGTAGATGTATGCAGCATTCCACCCCTTCAATACCACAACCACGTAGTCTGCAGACATTGCCAGGTGTTTCCTGGAGTTCTCTAGTTGAGAACCACTGTTTATATAAATGTGAGGAAATAGATCAAAACAATAAAAGAAGTTGTTTGAACCTGGGCTCCATGAGAGAGGTCATACAATGGGAAGCAGGCATTGTGGAGACTTACTGGCCTGAGAAAGCTTCTTGAGTCATGAGAGAAGACAGAATAGAGCATTAAGGGTGCACAGCAAGCAGGGCAAAGGTAAGGCACAGAGGACCCACGTCACTGTCTGAGTGAGAGAAGAACCGAAGTGGGCATAGCTGAAGCTGCTTCTATGCTGTTCTTTTCTGAGGTAAGAAACAGAAGGAGCACATCAGGCCCTTGTTAACCAGACACTTCCTGTGTGACTGACCTCCCCTTCCCATACTGCCTTTGGTACTGATTAGAAAAATCTCAATGTGTCACAGAGGGTGGGGCCCACAGTGTTCCTGGAACTTCTTTGCTGTAGAAACATGTGTGAGTGCCCTCCCTGAGCCTTCTGTAGCCGTAGCACCCATTTCTCTCATGGAGCCTTTTTCTAGATATATCCGCCTGAGTTACCTTCTCATCTAGGACTTCTATGTCCATTGTCATTCTTTTCCTCTGAATTATCACAGATTTTGAGGGTGGAATTAAACCTCAAGAACTCTTCAGTTCACTGTCTTTTCTGCCACCACATATGTGTAAAGTGAGGAACAGAGAGTGGAAGTGACTTCCCTAAGGAAACAGCTTAAAGATAGAATACAGCATATGAAAGAGAAATTAGGCTAAAATATCCAGAACAATAATAGTAAAAGATAAGAAGAAAAGACTAAAGGAAGAGTCTCAGGGAAACAAGGCTTGAGAAGTGTATTAGTTACTGTGACCAAATACCTGGCAGGAAAACCCTTAAGAAAGGAAAGGGTTTATTCTGGCTTACAGTTTCAAGGAGCTACATTCCATCATGACAGGGAAGGCATGACAGCAGGAGTGGGAAGCTGTCACATAGCATCCACAGTCAGGAAGCAGAGAATAGAACAGAAAGCAGGGCCAGGCCATAAAACCTCAAGGCCCACCCCCAGACACAACCCCAGCAAGGCTTCATCTCCTAAGGGCTTCACAGCTTTCCCAAACAATGCCGCCAACTGGGGACCAAGTGTTCAAACACATGAATGTATGGAGCACATTTCACACTCAAACCACAATAAAAAGTGAGGGAGAAAGCCATGGAAGGAGAGTGTTAGAGGAAAAATAAAAAAGAATGTGCCTAAATCAATGAGAGGGACATAAAGGCTTTGAATAGGACCTCAGGATACAAATGTTCCACGAAAGGAAAAACAGCCTTCAGGAGCTTAAGAGGGACATAAAGAAGCTTTATCTTGGAAAGGAAGAAGGATTTCATTCTCTGCCTACCTACCACAATGTTACCAGAACCTGGATCATTGGTGGAATTCCCAGCCCTGGAGTAAGTTGAACAGTGAGATTGTAAGCAGCTACCTTACCCTGCAAAGCTTCCTTTGGAACTGCAGGTCATTTCTGGAATGAAGAAGATGGCTGGGCAGGAAAAACGGAGACCTCTTGAATAATTTTAGGTTGTTTCTTTTGCTAAAGAAGAAAAGACTCTCAGTTCTGTTAGGGAATAAGTAGTTTTACAAATTGTTTTTCTCAAGTTTCTGCATCTTATATCTGAGTTGCTGATGAAATAGATGACCTGCTACTTGCATGTGGCAGGGTTATTTTTCTGCCTTGTGGGATTTTAATTCTCAAGGGGAAAGGATGGCATTTCTGTGAATCTCACACATTGCATGCATCAGAGAAGGAATAAAGCCTCTGTTCTCTTGAAACCAACACAAAGAGTAGTTTCTCTGCCTCTTGTTTAAAGCCACCTCATAACGTGCTATCACAAACAAGCTTGAAAACTGAACTGTTGAGTGCCATAAAGTTCGTTTATGTGCAAATGCACACACATTGCATTTATGTTCCACATGCAGTTATACTGCACTTTCCAAAGAACACTCCTATGGACTCTATAGATTTCATCAATGGAAATTAAGGCAGACAGGTAAATTAGAAGCCCATGCTTTAAAAGGTGAATAAGCAATTGACAGAAAAAGGTTCACAACCCTTCATAGAAAGGCTGAATTTAGATACCAGCATGCTTAATTTTCTTCTTGGTGTTTTCTTTCTCTAAATCAGATCATAGTTTTCAGAATTCAGGTTATAACAGCATAGTGGAACTTACATGATTTTTCTTTTTGTGTCAGAGTGCTACTTCTGATGCTCTGCTTCTTGGGAGAAAATTCTCACCCATCACATGGAACCCATGCAGTGCATTCCCTGGCACAAAAGTCTATTCCCATTCATTACATTTACTTAATTCTGATTTTCCTTAATTTTTCCATTTCTCATTCCTATGTAGTATTCTCATTGAAAGTCCTTCAGCTATCAGAATTCCATAAATATCCCCAAAGGCAGAGGATGGGGGATAGTTGGGCCTAAGAGAGTTTGATGGGACTCCATGGAACAAATTGATCATCTGTCTTCACAGTTTGGAAGCTATCTTAGCTTTGCACATTAGCTTTCACAGTCAGAATGGGCTCTGGAAGATATATTTTTATTTCCAGCATTGTCTTCTTTTACTAAGTGTATATTCAGTCCCCAGCATAGTATCTAATTGATAGTTGGCATTTATTAAATATTTCTTGAACACATCAGTGGAGGAACATACTATTACTTTAATGAAATAAATTTGTTCAATGATACAGAACATATGTGATTTAGTTTAAGTGTCTGATTTTTGCCAGTTTTGTTCACATTCCAAAACAAAGTATTTCATTAATTTTAATTCATCTAGATAAATATGTGAAATGTTTGAGTAGATGACATTGATTTTGACCACCAACTCAATTTCATTTCAATTTCTAAGAGAAAATTTAATATTTCAAAATCATAAAACCTTTTTCATGTTAATCTCCCTATTGGATGGCGTAGTTTGCAGAGACAAAATTAGGATCATCTGAATTTTAACACACACACACACACACACACACACACACACACACACACACACACACACACGCTCAGTATAGAATTTACAAACAGGCTGGAAAAATGGCTCAGCGGTTAAAGACTGCACTTGCAAATCCTGCAGGCTTGGGATGGATTCCCCAGTACCTATATAAAGCCAGATGTTAAGTGGTACATGCATCTAAATAGAGCTCCTTTGCAGTGGCAAGAGTCTCTGTTCTGCTCTCTCTCTCTCTCTCTCTCTCTCTCTCTCTCTCTCTCTCTCTCTCTCTCTCTCTCTCTCTTTCTCCTCCCCTCTATTTCTGCTGGCAAATGAATAAAATATTTTTTAAAGAATTTGCCAACAGGAGTCTCTACAATTGCTTGGTGCAGTGGTTTGAACATTAAATGTTCCCCCATAAACTCACGTGTTTGAAAACTTGGTTCCCAGCTGGTGGTGCGGTTCTGGAAAGTTGTGAAACCTTTAGGAAATGGAGCTTTGCTGGAGATGGTTATTGAGGTTTATAGTCTAGCCCTGCTTGCTGTTTTTGCTCTAATTCCCCTGATGATGTGATGATGTGACACCAACTTCCTGCGCCTGCCTTGCTTTCCCCACCATAATGGATATTACCCTCTGGAACTGTAAACTGAAATAAATAAGCCCTTTCCGTTCATATGCTGTTTCTTTTTTTAGTTGGGTAGTTTGTCCCTGTAATGAGAAAGTAACTGCTAGAATTGGCATTATCATTTGTTACGTGACTTTTCCTAGGCAGATGTAAAGAAATGTCTATTAACCCCAGAGAGGGCATTGACAGTTCCAGTTACTGGGGTTACTTCCAGGAGAAGGGCGACTCACAAGCAGATCCGCCACTGTGAAGTTACCTATGTGACTTATGGGCAGCAACACCATGGAGAAGGCCTATCCCAGGCAATTCCTTTCCTCGTTTATCTGTCACCTGGGATCTTGAGGAGTGGAGGAGGGGCCTAGTGAAGATCCTATGAAGAACTACCAGTCTCTTGAGCTCTCTTCTCCATAAAGATTTTATTATATATATGTGTGAGTGTTCCTCTTTCACTTAGTCCACAGAATTACACACTCATTGTCAGCAGTAATCTATAGGAGTAAACACAAATGTTCAGAAGGCAATTTGAAAAGTTGGGCATGGTGGTTTATGCCTTTAATCCAAGCCCTTGAGAGTCTGAGATAAGAGGATCACCGAGTTCAAGGTCAGCCTGAGCTAGTGTGACACCCTGCCTTAAAAAATATGTCATTAGAAGTCAATTTGATAGACACATCATGATTAAAATAAAACTACCAAATTGTTTAATGTAGGAACTAGTGATATAATAGTCATTCTCAAAACACTGGGATGGGTCACAGGAAGGCCAGCTCTCAGTAGACAGGATGTTCCTTACAGACAAGCAGTTACTCAACAACAGCCAAGAAATTGCACCAAAGCATTGCTCTTTGAGTGATCAAATAGATGCTTCAGTTATTTGCATCATTTTCAGTAGACATTTAAAGTTTTCTTATAAATGATTGGTGGTGTTCTACGATGCCAAGAAACGACTGCCTAGAGTATAAAATTTTCAGTTTAAATTCTGATTCAATACCTAGTTCTGGTGCCTATTTGGAAGTGACCAGCATCTAACTTTGCCAAGACATTTTATGACACCATCATTGTAACAAAGCTGACTCAGACACGCAGCCACCTGGGGAAAACAGGTCAGCAGCAGCTCTGAGTTTTGTCGGAGTTCTCAAAGCCTCTAGTCAAATGTAACTAAAGGTCAATGGTGGAACTGAGGAAACAGAGTGGATCACATTGCATCAGGGCCCCTTGGGCTGTGAGTGTCCTTTGTGAGTTGACAAGTTTCAAATGATAATAAAGGAGGCTTGTGAATCCTTTGCCTGGTTTACTGACCATCATATTCTGGGCCCTTAAACAGTGCCTCACTTACAGTTGTTACATGTATTTAAAGTACTTGTAGCCAATTACAGGTTTTTAAAGTTTATTGTATTTTTGCACATGTGTGTACGTTTGGTTGTTGGTGCATGTGTGTATACATGTTTATGTATGCATGCGTGTGTACCCAAGTGTGTATATGTTGTGTGCAAGTGTGTGTGTGTATGCGTGTGCGCATACATGCATGTGTGCTTGGAGAAGCTAGAGGTCAATGCTGGTTGTCTTCCTAAGTCACTATTATAATATCATTTTTGACACATGGTCTTGCACAGAACCTAGAGCTTACTAATTCCTCTAGATCAGCTTGCCAGGCAGCCCCAAGGATCTTCCTTTCTCCACCTCCCTAGCAGTGGGATTACAGACACAGGCTGGACACCAAGCTTTTATGTAGGTGCTGGGGATCTGAACTCAAGGCCTCATGCTTGCTTGGCAAGCTCTGTACTCATTGAACCATCTCCCTGGCCCCCAATCATAAATTTTGCTGGAAGGTTTTTTTTTCTTATATTAAGTATTTAACATTTTTGTAAAAATAAGTAAGATTTATTTTGCATATGTTAAACAGTTATCTGACCAGAATGTATCTCTGACTTAATATGAATAATACATAACAAGGGAAAATCTAGGAGAATTTGGGAACATTCAATATTTCCCACACCTATTTTGTTTTATAAAATGATGAAAAAGATCTTGAAAAATAAAACTGAAAAAGCAAATTTTACTTTTCTAGGTAAATGTTTTACTATTCTCTTAATATAAATTTGATAAAGTTAAAACTTAGCTCCGATAAGGAAGCATAGTTTTGGATTGCAGTGACCATAGGTATGCTATACAGAGATATATACAGATGTACTGTATAGAAGTGTGATATTCATCAAAAAGAGAAAAATTGTGTTACAAAAGAGAAATGAAACTATAAAACACTTTTGCAAACCTCTTCGTTGTACCTCAATTTTAAAAGAAAAAATAAGATAATTAAGCCATACTTAACATAAAATTTTAAATAATTTTATATTACAATATTCTTTTCAAATAACAACATATTTAAAAACCTGTAATTTCCTTACTCCGAAATTTCACTTTCAGTTGAGATGAACAGTTGGATAAAGAGGTTTAACTGAACCTTTGAAGACAGAGACTATGATAAAAAAACTACACTGTATCCATTGGCTGCTTGGTATTGATGGGGTGCACTGATGATTTTGTCTATGTAGCTTTATAGTGTGCATGTAGAATGGATTCATATGCCATGTGGGTAGGTTTGAATCAGATGTCCCCCATAAACTCATATGTCCTGAATGCTTGATGCCAGCTGATGGAAATTGGAAGGTGGAGCCTTGCTGGAGGAGATGGGTTGTTAGGGGCAGGCTTTGGGTTATGACAGCCATCTCCCCCTTATCAGAGCTCAGTTTACTTCCTGCTGCTGATTTCAACCTGCTGTGGTGGAAGTGATGTCCAGCTTCTGCTTATGCCATGCTTTACTCTGTCATCAAGAAGCTTTTCCTAGAGACTGTAAGACAAAATGATAACTTTCCTCCCTTCAGCTGCCTTTGGTCAGGTGCTTGGTCTCAGCAACAAGAAGGTAACTAAAACAGTTTAGTGACTAATCTGTTACAGTATTAAACTAGACTTAGGAGGTATTTTTTCCTTTGCTCTTCTTGCATTTTTCTAGCTTTTCTACACTTACAATGACATCATCCCTATTATCCTTACATTTACTGAAATTGGAATCTGCTTTAGAATCTCCATTTGTTGTCCCCTTATTTCAGAGGGATTAATGCTGTCATGGGCTGAAGTTAGTAATTTGACCTCTGGTGCCTCAACTTTAGTTCTGCTTTCCTTTGCTGTAATCATCAATTCAAAAAATATAATGAAAATGATCATTCATGGCATACTCATTCTGATCTAAGTATGGCAGCAAAAAACTTAAGATGTCTTGTTATCATCTCTATTGATTTTTGAGCCAAGCCTAAACATATTTGATTCAAGAAATAGAAAACTACTTTCTCTTTCTATTATAAAATGACTCAATAAACAGGAACAATTGAGAAAGTGTGTCCGAAAGCTCTTTCTCCTAATAGGACTGGGCGTAGAAATTTTTATGTTTAAATGAATAACTCATGGGTGAGTTAAAATGGAAAAAGGTGTAAGCTCTCCCTTAAAGTATAAGAACTCTGACACCAAACTCTGATATAAGAGAAAATAAAGCACCTGGCAACTTCTCTTTCACCAACAGAACATTTTAATGACTCTGTTCTAATGTTTCTTTTTCGGTTATTGTGAGTGGAACTCACAAGACCCTATTAAGGAATGAGTGTTCCTGTCTAAATATTTTTTTTCAGAAGAAACATTATGTGCAGATAGAAAAACAATGAGGAAGGAATAGTAGATTACCACCTCCAGCCAAAGACTAGACTTCCTTTTATTTACTACTGATGTGAAATAGTGTCCTTATGAAAGTCATTGTTGTAACATCCACGTGCACACACAACATACCACTCCACCTCCCATACCACAGCTGAAACCCACTTCTTTATTTGTTTTACACATTTCTTCCCAGAAGGACCCCCTGCAGTGGTCCTCAGTGCTTGGCTCATTCTGCCACACAGTGTTTTAGGAATGTATTTTTCTTTCTTTTTTTTTAATTGTCCATAATGAGTTACATTATTTAATGGGCAAACAATGAGTTGTTATCCCCAGTTCCCCAATGCCCCTCATCCCCATCCCCACAGGATAAGCCAGTGAGACAGACACCAATGATTTTCGACACAACCAAGCAGAAGTACAGGAATGTATTTTTCATCAGTTACTCAAATTTGCTTTTGTTCTTCATCTCTGATAATCAAGCCTGGGACTTTCTCCTACTTGCTTTCAGGCAAGCTCTTCTTTCTCAAAAAACTCATGCTAGTCTTCCAAGGTTCTGGTAATCTGACTTATGATTTATTTTTGGTGCATTTTGGTGGTAATTTGGTATATGACTAGCCCTGGCCATCTGCTTACCTGGAAGGACTTTTATAGCACTTAATTAATTATTTCTACCTTTTATTGAATTTGACTGAGATTCTTTGTAGAAAGAATCTCTCTCATCAAGAAAATTTGGACAACTTATTTTTATCTCTGTAGTAGTTTTTGTTGTGAAGGCAATTTGTCGGTTATACTTAGAGTGGAATTTCCTTCTTTCAGAATAGTAAATAAAGGAGAAATACATTTCTCCCACATATCTTATGCTGCTGCTGCTTATTTTTGTCTTTCCCTTGCATCCCATGCAGAACAATAGTTCTCTGTGCAGTTATTCTTTTTCCCATATAAAGAATTCTCAATGGCTCTCATGCAGGCAGTTTTGATATTTTATTTCTTATTTATATACCATCTTGCTCTCTCATAACTAATTCTAACTAGAAGTCTGTAATGCATCATTTTATGGGCAATTTGTTCTTTTTTCCCGAAAGTCAAAATTTGATTTTTTTTTCTTTCTGTTACCACTATGTGATGACTGTTCCATCTTATAATTGTCCCAGGAATTCCTTTGATGTTCAAAGCATCTGATAAAATACACACACAGTCACCAGCTTCCCTTTGCTCTAGTACATTCTCCATTATAGATAGTAGAGTGTTTAGGCCTTGGGAGCTCCCAGAACATATATAATCTCCCCTAACTACTGCAAATCTCTAGCTGCTTCTATCATCACTCAACCCAGGGGTCTCAGCGAATCTTGTGCCATAGTCCACCTGGGATTTTTAAACTGTGTTTGTTTAGGATTACAGATTGAAGCTAGCCAACATTGGCTGTTGAACACCTTCAACAAAAAGAATAAGAGCTCTTGCAACCTGGCTTATTTTGCCTTCCAATCCAACATAACTATCAGGGGAGGAAGCATTGGGGTGAAGTGAAAATATCTCAAAGTCTGAGAGAATAGATCTGCATTTGAATACAGTTTTACAATTTATTGCATGCTTACTCTGGACAAGCCACTTAATATTTCTGAGACTTGGTAAAATGAAGTTGAGATTAGAAGCTACTTCAGAGCCAAGGCTATTCTGAGGATTGAGAAGATAATAAAGGAGAATCTAATAAATGGGAAAATTTGAAATGAAGTGACACAGTGCTCTGACTGGTGTCAAAATTTACATAGTCAAGATGCACAAGCCCAGATCTTAAATGATGGGGATGCAGGCCATCTTTCTTTCCCTGACATTCCCACTAACCTCTGCCTCCCACCAATTGTCACACACTTTCCTCTGCCAGAAATCCCCTAGGTCATACATGAGGATAGTCTCTCTCCAAACAGGAAGCACAATTCAAAGGTCGGCTGTTCCTTGGTAATGCTTTGCTGGAGTCATGCTAACTGTCAAGTGGTGCAGCCCAACAGGAAGCTGAGGATGATGGAAAATCAATCCTAAGGACTCAAACCACAGTTTTGAGAAGAAAAAAAAACACACATAGAATAAGCCTTTCATGCAAGGATGTATAATATTCTATACAAACCATTGAAAACCAGAAAGTACCCTCCTATCTGGAAGAAGAGACTTAAAGACAATTAAAAGTTCACTAGATGGGATTGTATAAAATTATAATAGGTATATGTATGGATCCTTAATGAGAATTAAGAGAATATCTAGGTTTTAATGTTTAATGAAACAAAGAATAAATCAAAAAGGAAAACTAATTGTACAATTTGATCACAGCTATGTAAAATAAAAGATCAAATGAAATATGCCTGCATGTTAATAATCATTTGATTTTTCTCAATAAATTTTTTCTATGGTCTTACATTTCCAATCATGGGCATATTTGGAGGCTTAAAGGGAAGTTTTTCACCAAGACTGACTGGAGTTTAATGAAGGGCTGTATCAAGTGGCATTTTCTGGGAGACTCTTCTATGGTCCAAGGTCAGCACTAGCCTGTCACTGTGCACTGTTATTAGAAGGTCATCTATTTAGCTTGTAGTCAGAGCAAATAACGGTGGATAGTCTTGAGAGATATTTTATCATGGCTAAGGCGAAACCCTGAAAATCAGCCTGCTTTGCATCAGAAATCCCCTCTGTGATGATGGCATAGCATTGCTGAGCAAGGTGCTGCCTGCTTCTAGCTCTTTGTCTCTCTTCCTCACTAGTGGCTCATGAAAGCATGCTTATCTAAGAGTACCACAGTTCACCTCTGCCTCACCCAGTTTCTTCAAGCCACATTTATTTCTCTCACAGGCGTTCTTCTGGCCCATGCCCATCATGGACTAGTCAGAGCCACTGGGTCTGAATTATATTTCTGATTTCCTGAAAAGCACTTTAGTATCTTTCTAATGATCCGCTGAAGAATGTATTCATTTTCCTAACTGTAAGGTATATTCTGGAAAGGCACAGAGACTTGGTTAGCACACCCATGGAGGCTCCTAGTTATAGTTTTTTCAAAGGACCTCCCCAGGAGGCAACTCCATTGCCATTCCCAAAACCATTTTGAATTTGCTACTCCAATGTTCTCACCTGCCTTCTTGATCAGGTTTGAAAGGATTTGAGGTTATTTCTAAAAATGAATTGACTCTCAGAGGATGCTGAAGCCAGCATGAGTAATAATCCACAAAAGACCCTGGGGGCAGGATCCAGGGAAGAGATGGAGAAATCATTTATGCCTGGTCATGACAGTTTGTACAAATCAAGCATCCACTCAGAAGAACAAAATAGTCAGAATTCAAAAACCCAGAATGCTAGCTAAAATATCAGGTGGTAATTAGTTGCACACCTCCTCCCACAAAGACCATGATATCACTCCAATTTTAAAACCAAAAGTTGCTGAATCCTGGTTTCTCTTCTAGTGTATAGAAATAAAACTTTGTGGCCTATGAAAAGGTCATTATTGTCTTCAGCCTTTTAGGTTCAAGAAAGCTAGGATTTAATACATATCATTTAATGAGCAGTTGCTATATGCCAGACACAATATAAGAAGATAAATATTTATTAAATATGAAGCACTTTATTTAATTTTCACAGAAACCATAAACTCATAATCTGCTTATTTTATAGGCGAGCCTAAGGATCAAAGAGATAAAGATTTCCAAAGATTACTTTTGGTAAAAGTTTGACCTAGAATTTGAATCCTAGTTTTCACAGTCCAAAGTTGCTCTACCATCTTATAGAGGAGATTTCTTCTGATTCCATTCTTGCTTTGGAATGAGGGCTTTGTGTTTTCTGTGTGGGGAGTCTGGAAGTCAGTGTCTCACACAAAGGAAATTTTATCAGAATTAAATTGGTCTTCTGATCCTGTGGGGAATTATGGGCCTGCAGTACCCAGGAGACAGTCTGGTGTTAATGAGGTAACCTTTATGACATGGTTGGGAAAGCAATGACATAGCCTTCTGTCATAGTCAGCTACATGCTGCTGGGATGAATCTTCAAACCAGGCACAATTGGGGGAGGAAAGTATTTATTGAAACTACAGATTGAGGGGAAGTTCCATAACAGCAAAAGAGGCTGGCTCTCTTTCACAGGTCCGAGCAGAGAGAAAAACCCATCACCTACACCACACACACAGAACAGGGAACATGCAGGAGGGCGGGGCAAGGAGAGAATTTCTTCCCCTCTATATAGCCTTAGGGTGGGTCTTGCAGCCCTATCCCAGACTTAATGGCTTCCTGAGTCTCTGGAATTTCCTTCCTGCATGGCCCACACAGGAAAGGATGTTTACTTTCAGCTCCTTTGAGCTTCCTTACATCTTGCCCCTGGCTGAGAGGCTGCCTTACTGTAAACATCCTCAGAGACCCACCCAAGATAATTAAAAAGATCAAGTTGCCAACAAAACCTAACCATCACACCGTCCCAATGCTGTTTTCAATAAAAGAAGAAGAGCTGGTCCTGAAATCTGCGCAGGGTTTTCCCAGGCAGGGGTGCCCCAGGAGGTGGGAAGGGCCAAGCCCAGCCGCACTTCTTCTGGTCCCAGCTGGCTGCTGGAGCGCCACTGGGGCTGGCCGCTGGGTCCTAGGGAGCCGGGTGAGAGGGAGCAGGCATGTTCTGAGTGGCAGCAATGGTGGCAGCGGCAGCTGCGGACCCAGACAGCCATAGAGGCATGCCCATGGGCCTGAGAACCCATGGAACTGTTACAGCACTTGGAAGCATGGCTTCCTGTGTGTTCAGCTCATCTCTTCAGAGAGAATAACAGGCAGATACCCAGGGGAAAGGTGTGAAATAGTCCTGTTTATTATGGGAGCCTCATTGGTTAAATAGAGGTAGAGGAGGAGGGAGGGGAAGAAATGGGCAACAGAGATTGGCAGTAATCAGCGACCTGTGAATACCAGCTTTGCATGTAGACATGAGCTTGGGCACATATCAGATGGTGAGGGCAGAGGAGCTGCCACCTTCCAGGCACAACTGGGATGCAAACCTGGGTTCATGTGGCTTGCTCAGGGGGGTTGGGAGTTAAGGTTAATGATGGAGCTGGGAAATGCCTACCGGATTACCACTGGGGTTTCAAACCTGTTCAAACATCGTTAACCCTTTGTCCTCCATGTCCCATTAGCAGTACTAACAAGCAGTGCCCAACACCTAAGTGCAAATTTCTACGTTAAACTTCCCATAAGGGTACAGTCTAACAACCACAATAATAATAGTGCACACTGTTAGAGTTTTCTTGATGCCAGGCCCAGAGCTCAGGACTTTAGAGTAGGCTTAACTCAGACAGAAATATACTTTCCCACAAGAAGAGCTAGTGAATGCTTCTCTAGAGAGGCAAGGTATGGAGCTATGACCACACTGTAAATATTATATCTAGTTTTATAAGAATACATGTCCCTGTATATGGCCTAGAGGACATTTGCATCTTTCAAGACACTGTTAGAGAATTATTAACAGCCTCTCTGGGAACATCTGACTTGTCTTTTTATCTAGTTGTTCTCTGAGAGGTAGATGAGAGATGTTGCAATGAAAGTTCAAGTTATATAGGTTCATTCCCATTTGCAGTAATAAACACAATGGGTCCAACAATATGATGACCAAATTACAGAAAAATATAAATTCTTATGAATTTGAAATTGATGAAGAATTGAGTCTTGAAACTTTCTCCTTCTGTGTGGACCATTTTCCCTCTGTGATATAAGGACAGCAGTTCCCCAAAGTGTGCTGTCTCATATCTGTCCCTTATCCATACCCACAGCACCTAGCACTGATGATGGCTGCACATGCATGGGCTGTCCAAACAGCAGACAGCTCTTTCTCCGGCATGAATTGGCAGTGCCTCACTTTCTTATCATTCTAGATATAACCATGAAAAATCTGCTCTTTTAACAGATAACTTCCATCCTTTCCTCGTGTTTTCTGAATGTGGCTTCTTTACAGCCAACAGGCATCTTATTCTCTGTGGAGCTGGTGCTGCATTTTTTCCTCGGGCAAGTGTTGTATTGATCATCCTCAGGGTTTGGCTTAATAAGGAGGCCAAATTAGGCACTGAGATTATGAACTTGGTTTATCCACAGTTCTTATATTCTATTGTGATTCCATTCCATTAAGTCACCATGATAGATTCAGGATGTAAGTAATCTATGACTTTGTGTAAAGCATACTGGTTAGAAAAGATGATATATACAACCATAAAAATTGAGGCCTAAAGTAATAATTATTATTAAAAACAGCTAAGATAATTATAAGTTAATTAGCAATATTTTATAATTCAAAGATTTTTATAAGATACTTTGTGTATACATAATTTCATTTAATTTGTGCTACCACATGAATTTGATGTTGCTATGTTCTCTTTGAAAGAGAGAAAACTTACGAAGGCTAGATCATTTATTTGTGATCACAGAATAAGGTCAAGGAAGAAATGAAAACCTGGTCTTATTCTCCTGGACCCTGTGTTCTTTAAAGATGACTCTGGATGTTTGCAAAAGACTTGGAAGGAGTCCTTCAAAGTTAATACTATATTGTAAGTGAAGTAATAAAATAACAAATTAAAACTTGTAGAATATATTTCCAAAGAGAGAACAAAAAAACTAGTTTGATTAATATTCTTTGAGGTTTGCCTCTGTAACTTAAAGGTCCTTGAGGGAACATTTAACAGCAGCCTTTGGGAACAGAAAATAAGTAGCTTAGGGCTTTAAGAAAACATTGCAAAGGTTAAACCTCACATACTTTACTAGAAACTTACACTTGCCTTCTTTGAATTCAGCTGAACTGGAGGCCTGTACAGCCAGAAAATAAGCATTACCTTGACCTTCACCCCATTCCATACTGATATTATTGAACACTTTCTTTACACCAGACCTCTGCTGGGTATTGGGAATATCCATGAACGGATCAGTACTGAATGCTTCTGATCTTCAACCCAATGTTCCAAGATATAGCTCATTCTCAGTAGGCTGCACACTGCCAGGGTGATCTTCCTAAAAGGCAATTCTGAGCATGTCTGGTCACTGTCACAATGATGGTTTTTAGAGGGCAAAAATTATATCCGTTTTATTTACCATTTTATCCTTACAGTATATCAATCCCCAACCTTGTAGGAAGCATGAGCTCTTGTCTTGTGAACCCCTCCTCCAGCTCCTCCACCCTCTCCTCTGCCCAACACAGTCTCCTCCATCTAGACCAAAGGATGCCCCAAGTGCTCTCTCCTCATACCTAACAGCTGCTACTGTTTTTGTTCTCAGGCCTCAGGCCATAACCTCCCCTTTCAGGTTTCCTGGTAACTTTTATTCACCCTTCTGCTTCCAGACAGTCCTCATCCATTAGATAATTTCCCAGAAGTACCCACAGCCTGATCCACTGGTCCCCTGTTTTATTCTGCATTCCCCCCATCATAACCCAAGCCATACTGAGATCCTATTGCTTGCTTTCTTGTCAGTAGGCCTCCCCAAAAGTAACTAGCGTATATAAGATCTTCAATATTAAACATATATGTTGTTCTGTTTTGCACTGTTAGAATACCCCAGACTAGGTGCTTTATAAAGAACACAGATTGACTGGTAAAGAGTTCTGGATCTGGAATGTGTAACATCAGGGTACCAGCAGCTTTTATGGTTCTAAAATGACACTTTTAAATCCCTCAGAGGAAAATAAGGTCAGCCACTCACATAACAGAAGGCAGAATAGAATAGGAGAGAGAGAGAAAAGAGAGATCTTTTAGAGTGCTGCACATTGCACATGAGGGTTATTAAATGATATTTATATGTTACCACAAGCTATGGAGGGAACATTCAGTCCACAGCAGGACCATCAAATGAATGAATAAGTTATACAGTGTAGCACTGTGCTTTGCCAAGAGTATACATTGATCATTTCTTAACTAATGCAGTAACGCATGTATGAGAGGTATTTCATACACACCAGCACACACATGCAGATATAACAGGGCCACTCTAGATTATATTATGATGATTAAAACCAAGACCACTCTTACTTGGTTAGGTGGCATTGTCTGTTGAGAGTCCATGGAGGAAGCGTTCTTCATGGTTCTCAGAGCTTAGTGGAATTGTAACCACTGTGTGTACTTATCAAAGAGAGCGGCTGCAGCAGTAACATGCTTAAAAAGTCTAAGGCTTTCCTTATTAGTATGCTTGAGTGCTTCTTCACGCCCTGCCCCCAGTATGAAACACAGCTCATTTAGTATGGTCAGCAATGTCAAAACCACAGCCTCCCCTAACTCAGCTGGCTTCCATTTCCCAACCACCATGCCCTCCACAAAGGCTAGGGAAACCTCAGCATTCTTTAAGCTCCCTCCTCCCCACTCTCCACTCCCCACTCCCACTCCTCAGCAGACACCAAAATGCCATTGATCTCTCTTTCCAAAATACTTCCCATTTTTGTGTTTTGTGAATTAGTGTGTATTATTCAAAATCACATTCAAAATATCTTCTCTTCTGTCCCTGGCTGTTCAAAGAAATTTATCACCCACTTTCCCTTGCACTTATAATAACTAGTACAGACTTAGATAATACAGTCTTCCAATTAAAATAAATACTGCTAACATACCTATCTTGATTACATGGTGAGCATTTTGATGTTGAGAAATTTTCTTCCTGCTCATCTTTGAGATTCTCGAATATACGCTGATTTACAGACACCCTATCAATGTTCATGCACAAAAGCTGATTTTGTAAAGCACATCTATTGATCCATTATAACTAAATGTGTACTACCTCAATAGATAGGTCTCTTTTTTGAAATGTGGAGGATTTGAACTAGCATTAATGTTCTTTGTTAAATTATAAGGCCTTCAGTGGAAAGGGACTATCTACTTCCTTGAGTGTGAGCTACAGAGAGTTCATAAACAGTATTTCGCATCACAATCTTCACATTTATGTTGGTATTTCCATTCATTTCTGGATGGGAATTCTACCCAAATGGTGGCTAATGGTGCCACAAGAGCAGAAAATATAGACATCGAGAATTCATTTTAGGCATAAAATTCTACTGAAAACTAAATGTTTGAACTAAAACACAAATATAATGGAATACTTAATATTGAACATGACCATAATTAGTGCCAGAGTGGATATATTCCTAATAAAAGAAAAAATTATTTAGTTTAAAATGTTTTGGATAGAAATATTAATTCTAGGTTGTGAATTTATGTATGCATTTGACAACAAGAGTTTTACAGATAAAGGCATAGATCAACTAAAATTTAAGTGTTCCAGATAAGGTTTAAAATATGCTGTTTAGAGAGAATGAAGAGATTGCTCATTTGTTAAAGATGCTTGATTGCAAAGCCTGCCAGTCAGGGTACAATTCCTAAACCACCCACGTAAGGCAGATCAAAAGGCACAAGCATTTGGTATTTGTTTGTAGTGACACACATACATATATATGCAAATAAAATATTTTAAGAAGTTAGTTGTTTAGCATTTTGATGTTTAATAATAATTTCATCATATTAGATTAGGAGACTTTTTTAGAAAATAAATTGATGTTTTTTTTAAAAACAGAGTTTAATAGCAAAATGTAGAAACATTTGTAGGTGTGAGAAGCACTTAGCATGCTCTGAACATGAACCTGTATTAACCTGACTCTTGTGAATCATCTGGCCTTAGGTATCTGCAGAAGTAGAGATGCTAATGGTATTCAAGAAGGATTTGATGAAAGCAAATTTAATGAAAAATAAATAAATATTTTAAGATTTTTTTTCTCCGGCATATCTGAGGTGGTTTCCCCTAAGAGACTTTTTTTCACATATAAATTTATTTTTAAATCACTGCTGAACTCTACATGTTGACAGTGAGCATTATCTGATTATCTAGAACATTTCTATTTTAGAAATTCAAGGCACACAGACTACTTTGAATGAAAAAATGTTTCATTGGGGAGTAGTGCTTTCTAAACATAATGTACATTCATTATGCATAGTGAATACTAGAGTAGGTTGCTTTGGACAGAAGACTACTCTGAGCTGCCTGAAATGTACCAATATTTTCTCATATAGCCAGCAGCCTGCATTCTAATTTATCATTAAAAAAATCACCTGTCCACCGTAAACATGAATAAGACTTAAAATTTACCAAATGTGGCATGATTCATAAACAATTGAACTATAATTTATATTCAAGTGAAAAAGTAATGGTTCAAGATGTTACTGTATAGCACACAGTAGAAAGTATACTCCTTGGGTGTCGCAAGAGTGTAACACAGTAATTCTGAAATCTGAAAAGGTACTTCACAGAAATGTTCTGCCTAATATAACCTATTGTCTGGAGGAGGATCTGATCATTGGTGCATTCAGTCAGTATTAACAGCTGTTTACAAGGTCAAGATATCTTTCTGAGGGAACTTATATTTGCTAACTCATTTAGTTCTAAGGATAATCACTTGATTAAAGACACTGTTCGAATACTTTTCTGTCTCTATTTAAAAAATGCAAAAACTGAGTCACGGAGGAACTAATATCCTAGGATTCTACACCCAGCAAGAGCAATACTCAGGAATAGCCCATGCTCAGCGACTTAACCAGCACTGGGACCTGCACTCAGGACTTAGATCACAAACATCACTGGAGGTGAGTGGGATTCCATATTGTCAACCAGTTCTGTGGTTGATTCTGATATATAAGTTTGAGTGACATCAACCAGGGTATGAGCCCTGACTGCTACATTTACTGCACATGTGATATTGGGCAAGTGATTTAATCTCTCCAAGTCTCAAATTCTTGTAAATGAAAGTAAATTGTGAAAATACCTGCCACTTAGGATTGCAGGTAAGTGATAGTGCATGGCTATCACATTGAAGCACCTATACAGAACACATGTTCAAAGAGAAGGGGTGGCCATTATTCTAAAGCATAGAATCTTTTTATTTTCAAATAACTCAAAAAGCATCAATGGGTATATATATATATATATATATATATATATATATATATATATATATATATATACCCATTGATATATATATATATGTGGCCATTATATCTCTAGTACTTTGATTCTGGCCTCTTTTGGAATTGTGCCTTCTCTTTCATTCTAGAAGATAAACTTATATGGTCTGTGTTTTATGACAACTTCCAATATCACATTGACTTGATTTCAGGGATAAAAAAAAGAAAAAACCTCTTTCGATACTTCCCAACAATTCTTAAGGTGACATTGTATAATGGAAGAAATGGCTAGTGGCCAGGAAATGTCCTGGCCCTCACCTTGTCCCCATGGATAAGCAGACACAGTTGAGTTGTTGAGAAAGGTACTGAACAGAATACCACTTTGGTTTTGTTTTGCCTGCTAAAAGTTTCCAAGAGCCCCCACCAATATGAAGAGATGTATATTGGCATAAGCCAGTACACTTCTATCACATTTAATGCCTTTCTCTGTTTTAGCTAGTTACTTTGAGCATGATTGGATTATGAAAAAATAGAAATTATTTTTGCTTTCCAAATTTGACTCGTATAACCCAATAGAGAATAAATTCTGCTAGAAAATGCTTTTGATGTATACTTTGAAAAGCCAGGCCTTAGATATTGGAGAGGAAAAAGACCTTTCAGACCAATAGGTTAGATGACCAGCCATATGACTCTGCCCTGAGGCGTCAAGGAGGGGAAAAGAATGGGGGATGAAGCCATTACTCTCCACACTTTGGGTGTCTTTATGTAGAAAATAACAACAATATGGACACTTTCCCTGTCCAAAATCAGGAGGCTGTAGGCCAAGATCCTCACAGTTTCTACTGAGGTGTTGAATCAGGTGCTGTGTCTGTAAGGCTCCCCACAGATGTGGTCATTAACTCTCCAGCAGGAGTGGTACTGCCTAACCCTTGACTCATCCCTAGGCCCACCCAAAGAAATTTGCAATGATAATCCTCTACTCCAACAACAGAAGAATCACTCTGAACAAAAGGTGTGAAGCCTGGATTTTTAACAGGGAGTGTACCATGAAGAAAGTCTCCTAACATCTGGACCCAGCAGCTGAGCAGAAATACCTTGATTATCCCAGTTAGGAAAATAGCCAAATATGCTGTCAGTTTGTGTTCTGCAAAGAGCAGCATGGTGTAGTTTTCAGTCATGTAGATGCTATTTTTCACAGAAAAGCTGGTCACCTTATGAGTTTGTGGGTGGAACAGCAAGAACTATGATTAAGAATAGGCAAAAGACTCTTATTTGGGCCACAAAGTGAAGGTAATAAAAAGATGACTTCTTTAATTTTTCTTTACAAAAATCATTTTTAGACAAATGTTGCCTGGTTATATTTCCTACTTGAATAATAGGAGATATTTCTTGAAGCTTGTTAGAAAGGCTGGGTGTATAGCTCAATGGTAAAGCATTTGTCTAGTGTGCACATGGCCTTAGGCTTAATCCATCATTCTCACACAAAAATGTTTGCTGGACTTTCCTGTCTGAATCTTTCAACTTCAAAGTATTTGCACATGTCTTGCTCCATTCAGTCCTCTATACCTTCATGGGGAAGTAAAGCAGATATTTGTAAATCTTTGCAAAGATAGATGGAGGGTATATGGACAATTCAAAGCAACTGACTTTGGAAAGAACTATTACATTCATCCTTTTATGATACCAAAAAGGTTGTATTTACCATCATTAGATCAATGTACATATGAGGAAATATAGATCATTTTGAAATGAATGCTGCAAAATTCTCTGGGAGTGGTGCCAATCTGGATTTGTCTAAGAAATAAAATATAGTTCTAGGACTTTGGAATGAGACCAATAACTTCAATTATAGAATCATACAGTGGATTACTAATTTTCTTGAGAAAGACCAGTTGAAACTTGAAGGGCTTTTCTGCCCAAGTCAAAGCCATTATGGTAAATACTTTTAACCTAACACTTCCCAGCAACAACCATAGATTCAGTTCTTTATGTCTTAGGATAATTTATAGTGACCTTTCTTGGCATCATCTCCTAGGGCTTAAGTAACTTTACATTAACCTAATTTGCTGATGCTGGATACTTGTGAGGACCCTTGAGCCAAAAAGAAAATATGAAAGCCAGAATCCATCTGTACATTTTCACATGTACTACCTGATGCAGAGGAATGAAGAACCAGGAGGTGGCTCATTGGATGAATGTCTCTGATTTGGTAGTGAAAGCTGCTTTAACAGAGTTGTTCCTATACTACTAATCCTCGTGTTTGTCACAGTCACAGGAAATAACTGTGGTGAAGTGGGCAGAAGTGAATGACAGTGTTAAAGACAGACTGAAGAGGGTCTTCATGGATTATGTGGGTTTTGTGACACATATAAACCTTGCTTTAAAAAAGGAAAGAAAGCTAGGTGTGGTGGCCCACACCTTTAACCCCAGCACTCGGGAGGCAGAGGTAGGATGACCATGAGTTCAAGACCACCCTGAGACTACATAGTGAAGTCCAGGTCAGCCTGGGCTAGAGTGAGACCCTACCTTAAAAAAAAAAGAAAGAAAGAAAAGAAAATGATACCTATTGGATCTCATATAAATTTATGAAGTATACAGGAAAGGGATTATCCCTATTTTATGAAGAGCGGAGCTGGTGGCTCAGAAGAACAAAATGGCTTGTCTGACTTTACATATTGAACTGCTTACATTTTTTCTTATTTAACATAACACTAGACTGAGTGTGAACATTTTCCTGGGGGTGTAGAATGTTTGACTATTGCTTATCTCTAACCTATTTCACTGCATGGTTATGGGGGAGACAGCATTCTAGAGTCACTCTGAGAATCTCAATAACCTATTGGGTAATAAGTGTAAAAATGGAAGAATCACAAACTTAAGCCTAAAATACAGTGTTTTAATCTAATGTAGACGGGCTCCTAGTGAGTTTGCTGGGTAGGACACCACTCACTGCCTTGAAACATGAGCACTAGTGCCAGAGACAGAGCTGATGAGTCAGCTGACATCCCAGAGAAATGGGCACATTCGCCACCGTGATCTGTGAGAGTTGAGAGGGAAATGGATTTAGTAGGCTGTTAGATAGAATCACACAGAGGAACTTCACAAAAGAACTTCTTGAGTCCCAGGCCCATTTTTATACCCTCCCTCCCCTTCCTAGGCTACTAAAATACCTTCTTTTCAAACTCTCCTGAAATGAATGATAGGGGCACTTGCCACCATGCGGACTTCTCTTCATTTCAGGCCTTGGGTTGATAGATTTCAAGCTGCTTACTGCTTGTTGTAAATACAGTGCTGGTGGAGCTCTCCTTAAACTATGAAGGCCATGTTGAGTAACTGCTACAGAAACTTTATGACCCCCAAAACAAAAAAATTACTCTCTGGCTCTTTACAAACCTTATTTTCGCACCTTGGCCCTGGAGTGCAAGAACTGTGCTTTATCATGAGGATGCTGACTCTGATTCATCAGCAGCGGCTGTTGGGACTATTGTGTTGTATGTAAACTCTAGTCTCAGATTAATGAGAGAGGACTGGGATAGATTAGCAATGTCTGCTAGAGACAAAAACCAAGATTGACACATTGTGGCATTTGTGACACTGATTTGCAATTTCACTACTGTAGGTTTTCATTTCTTCACACTGTTTGGAGACTGACCACATGCAAAATAGTCATTAATACCTTGAGGATTTTGTTTGTTTTTTCTTTTATGAGACAGGGTCTTGTTTTGTTACCCAGGCTGGTCTGGAACAAACTCCATATCCTATTGCCTCAGCCTCCAAATCACTGGAAGTACAGGCTTGCACCACCACACCTGGCTGGGGACTATTCTTTCTAAGAGGCAGAACAGGTGACTACTGTAAGGCAAAACCAGCATCTTCCTGAATGAGTGAATTCTCGGAACATCTCTTTGACTAGAGTGCCATGAACTTCACTCCATGCTTTACATGTGTAATTCTGTGTGACTCCACAAATCTGAAAGGCAAGTCTCTATTTTTTTTTTTTTGCATGATTAAAGAAATTAAGATATACCCTCAGTAACTACACACTTGAGACATGAGAACCCGGCCGAAGAATGAGCTATGCATGGTCCCCTACTACAAAGACTGATACAGACAGCCCATGGAGGAGGATATCCAGCTGACTGGGGAGGGGGAAGGGGGGCAACGGGGAATTGGGGATAACAACTCATGGTTCGCCCACTAAACAATGTAACTCATTATGAACAATAAAAAAAAAAAGAAATTAAGATATAAGGGAAGACAGCTAATTTTAGTGTTGGACCTAACAGACTTCTAAAGATAAAAAAAATCACAAATCATTTCATTTAAATTAACTTTGAGAGAAGCCACAATGCCATTATCAACCTTTCCTGCTACATAAAAGTCAACAACTGGAAATTAAAGCTGTCCTAAGAGTAGTGCTCCATGAGATTTAAAGTATCATCCACTTACACTTTAACTAGTACCACTTCATGCCCTAGGACTTCTGTTTGAACATATTATTGACGGCTCCTATAAACAGATAATATACCATGATTATAAACCCCTCTCACCTCACCCTTCTCCCGTTCCCAAATCCCCCTCCACCAAGTCCCTTTTTTCCTAGTCTCTCTTCTACTTTGATGACATCAGCTCTCTTCTCCCGTTATGCAGGCATTAGGTAAGTAGTGTCAGTTACTGTGAAGTCATAATACTAAGGCCACTTTGGGTCTGGAAGACAGTATTGTAAACCCTCCTCCCCTTCTATTGTATCTTACATTCTTTCCACCACCTCTTCTGCAATGTTCCCGGGCAAGTGTGATAGAGATGTCTCATTTAGTGCTGAGCACTCCACTCTCACTCCTTCTCAGCACTATGGTGAGTTTTGAGTCATCTCAGTGGTCACCACCATTTGAAAAGACAAATTTCTCTAACCCAAAGTGAGAATAGCATTAATATATGGGCACAAATGTCAGTGTTTAGGTGTTTAGAGGGCAGGTTGGTGGGTATAATATAAGCATTTCACCAGAAACAGTGGTAGTTTTCTCCCTAGGACTTATGACCTCACATCCATAGGTTTTTGACTAAGTTTTCAGCATCAGGCAGGATTTCCCTCCAGTGGAATAGGCCTAAAGTCCAATCAGAGAGCATAACAAATATGCCACCATTGCACCAGTTGGTAAATTTGTTCTGGCTGTAAATCTTGCAAGGGCTATTACCTCTTTTAAAAAGGACTGAAACTGAATATTGCATAAAAGTAAAAGGAAGTTACTTATTGATGATTTCTTATTTACTTGTTTGTTTTAAGAAAAGTGTTTAGAAAAGCAGTTTGGGCATATGATGTATTTTTGAGAAAATAAGGATATTCCAAAGTCTGCTTTTAGAAAGAGGTATTCCAGTTACAGCTAGGGCACCATAGATAGGGTTGGGATAAATTGTATCTGGCTAAAGTTTTAGACAATATTATTTTGCTTGCAACTAGAAAACATTTTTTCAGAGCTAATTTATATGAATGGGTATTTATTAAAACAATGTATGTTTTACCCTGGGACTTTAGGGCATAATAGTATGTATGGTCTACATAAAGAACTGGAACTGGCTGGGAATCTTTTCTCACTCCTTGTCTTCCATTTTGGTGTTCCTGTCCTAGCTAGAAGCACCCCTAAATTTTAGATTTTGTCACCTATCTGGAGGAGGGGATTACATAATAGATGAGAACTTTAACTTTCAAAACATGTCCAAAGTTGAGGAAGACCAGCAACTTCTTTAAAGAAAAGTTTCAAGCCTAGGAAGTCCTCTCTTCTCTTAAAGATGGTACAATTTCAAGAAACATAGGGAGTGACTTAAATTAAAAATAACTCTCTAAAGCTCAACATTGAAGATGGGGTCCAGTTTCTTGGAATTAAAAACTGCTCTGTGACTTTTCCTAGGGACACACAGACAAACATCTATTCACCCTAGACAGAACATCAATAACATATAACATAGAAAAATATATTCTACCAAAGTCTAACTTTGGAGAAGCAATGAGTTTATTGAAATTATTTATAGGAAGATGGCTGATGGGTTATTTACAGGAATGTGTTTGAATCTTGGGCAGTTGCATCACTGAAAAGTGCCATCTAAGAATGGGTGATGACTCAGAAAAACAGCATCTCTGGAGCTTCCTGCTCAATTTATAGACAGTTTCACTGAAGCGACTTCTCAGTCCTCCCCCCTTAGCAATTGTTCACTGTTTATATAACCTTGGGAGAAACCTTGTGACTACCTGAGGTTCCTGAGTCTTATGAGCCTTTCTCTGGGAAATATTATTTCAATTATGAAGAAATAACTACTCAACAGAAAGAAAAGAGTATGGGCACGGGAAGGGCTGCTTTTCACAAATCTACCCTGCCAAGTCCTGGTAGCAAGGGATAACTCACAGGTCTCTACCATGTCAACTCTGATGCCACTTATTGATACGATGAAATTTCATCTATTACTTATCTTTGGAGATACTGAGAGTGATGTTGTTAAATTTGGTAGGATGAGTTTCTTTAGGGCCCAGGAATTCTAGTTATTTTTTCTCTGATTCTCACAATAACCATAGCTATTATACCATATGGTGAGTCAAATACTTGGGCTTGGAGACTCCAAAGACAAAAACAAACAAAAATGGAGCCATGTTCATCAATGACTTTGTCACTCCAATATCTCTATTTGCTTCTATTAGGCCTTGTTTTTTTTTTCCCTTTAGCCTTTTGGCATTGACTAGTTAGTCCAGTGATCAACCTCAAAATTGTCACATATACTCTTTTATCTTTCTAAACTCATAAATTATCATAAAGTATTAAAATCTGATAAACATAAACACAAATGACATGTCCAATAACTTGAAGCCTCAGGAAGACAAATCAGAAGTAGTTTACTTTCAGTATAAAAGTATAAACTGCCCATTTCTGGACAGGAACATGAAGGTACTTTAGTTTTAGGGATGAAGTGATGGAAAGCATTGAAGCCGTCCTCAGGGACCTAGAAATAAGGGGTGAGAAACACACTCTCAGCCTCTCAGCAAACATCACTGGATTTTTAGCAAAAGTTCTTAGCATCGTGGCTTATTTGATTTTTGAGTGGAAATTGCTTAACCTATATTTAGGAGAAACATTCTAAAGTTTTATCAGTATTTTTAGTTGATGGGCACAGTGTCACATATCAGTAATCAGCACTCAGGAAGTTGAGACAGGAGGATTAGGGTTGCCTGAGCTACACAGTGAGTTTTAGGCCAGCTCAGCTATATGTGCAGAGATTGTTTCAAGAAAAACAAAACCAAACCTTACTTCTCTCACTCCCTATCTACTGGCCTTTTTGTCTGGCTAGATATGTAACCCCATGTATGCTAGGTAAGAACTCTACCACTGAGCTATCTCACAACCCCTCAATATTTTATTTGAAAAGTATAATGAATATAAGGATTCATAAACAATAAATATCTTCATACATTACTATCTGAAATAATCAGCCAATCTCAAGAAAGTGAAATATTTTGCTGAAGGTCACATCGTTAGCAATATTAATTTATTTTAGTGTAAGAAAATATAAATGAAATGCCAAGAAATGAAATAGATTATAATACTAGCTTTACTTGTTAACTAACATTGAGTAATTCATTTATAATTTCTGACAGTCAAGCTAAAGTTTATATCTTCAATGTGTAAAGAACATTTATAAATTCAACTTGATCAAATTAGGTGAATAAACACTTCATGAAACAAACTATCAACAAAATATAAATTTTTTCTAGCAGCCAAGGACAATTACATTTAAATAAATAATTAGGCATAGTTTACTTTTCAAACAGGAAAATGTAATTTAATGCAATGCTGAAAGTGGCAGTAGAATACATATTCTCAAAAATTTAGGTAAAATTTTAATTTTTATATGCCTATTGGTTTTAAATATAAAATGACTTTCATATGTAGGAATTTGCCATAAAATAAATATAAGGAAATATCAATGGAATTTATGAAAGTGCTACAACAATAACTTGGAAATAATTTAAATGTCAAATGATATAATGAATTATTATATATATATATATATAAAACGTATAATGCTACACCTTCATAAGAAATCATATTTCAAAGAAAATGCAGGTATATGTGCTATTGAGCATGACAAAATGTTAATTGAAAATGCAAGATTATATACAACATGACAGCCATTTTTCATATAAATATGCATGAAGTATAGATGAATGAAAAAGGGCCTGAGAGAAAATATAGTGTAATGGCTGGAGAGCTGACTCAGCAGTTAAGGCACTTGCCTGCAAAGCCTAACTACCCAGATTCACTTCCTCAGCACCCATGTAAAGCCGGATGCACAAAGTGGCATATGCATCTGGAAGCTGGAAACCCTGGCATGCCCATTCTCTCTGTCTGTCTCTCTTCTCTCTATCTCTCTCTGCTTGCAAGTAAATAAAAAAAACATGCTTTATAAAGAAAATACAGATATAACATCTGTAGAAATTAGCTCCAAGTGCTGAACCTATATATAATATTCATTTTATTCTGTATACATTATTGAATATCCTTCAAAGAATAGCGACTAATTTTACAGGAAGAGAATGGGACCACACATTTAACTAATTGTTTAAGGAAAAATACAAATCAAAAAGAAAGAATCTATGATTGTGAAATTAATTATAAAAGTTACATGACAATTCTCAAAAGTATTTACAGACTATCATTGTAGGAGTTTTCTCAAGTTGTCAAGGCACAGATATTTCCCATCATGTGTAAACCATTTCTTTTGTGAAATTTATAAAAAGGTATCCAGTTGAGCCATCATAATACTATCAAGACATAAGACAGATTGTGAAAACAATGACAGAATTATAGATCAAATCTCTAATAATTACAGAAGAAAAAACCCTGAGTAAAAGTCTAGAAAGTTGAATTCATCAGTATCTATGAGCCCCATCGACAAGTGGATGGGTGTGACTATTGAGAGTGTGGTTTGTATTAAATTATCAATCTCTTTTGATTCTTTGGTAGGCGGTTCAATGAGAAGAGGTTTAAATAATTTGTTATAATTTAACACAACCTTCAATATCATTTGATAACACAGCATTCATTCCTCATAAAATAATAATACCTAAACCTGAAATGGGAGTGTTTCTTACAAATACTTATGTGTGAAATCAGCAGCCAAAATTTTGCTTGATATGAAAGACCAAAGACCTTTCCACTTGTATTAGTATTGGAAACCCTAATTGTTGACCAATTCCATGGCAGGAGCTGGGTGACAGGCTGGATAGACAGCATGGAACATGTCACACTTTATTCCTGTCCTAAAGTCAATGGATATACAAGGAATAGGAAACTATATCAATTTGATTTTCAATGTATAACATTTTTATATAAAAAGTGCAGGATGAGGTGTTGAGGAGATAGTTCAGTGCTTGATCTGCCAGGCTGAGGACCTGAGGTCAGTCCCCAGAACCCATATTAAAAATGCTGGTGTGGGTAGCCGGGCGTGGTGGCGCACGCCTTTAATCCCAGACATAGGAGGATCACCGTGAGTTCAAGGCCACCCTGAGACTACAGAGTGAATTCCAGGTCAGCCTGGGCTAGAGTGAGACCCTACCTCGAAAAACCAAAAAAAAAAAAAAATGCTGGTGTGGTGGTGCATACCTGAAATCCCAGCCCCACATACATGTGCACATATTCCCCTGCACACACACACACATGCACCCACTCCATGCATCTACGTACACATGCACCTCACACATAGGAACACACACACACTCAATCAAGAGAAAAATCATTCTGATGAAAAAAATCACCAAAAATACAACAGAAATACACTAAAAAAATACAGCTCAGCAGTAAATGTCAGCTCTCTGCACAAGGCAGTGAGGGAGCCTCCTTTAATGACCACTCGTAAATTGTTTCCAACATTCAGTTGCTGGGACACATTTTTTTTCTCAGCATATTGCAATAAAAATGAAGAAAATTTACAGATCTGGGTTGATTATGCCTCTACCTTTTAGCATACCTGATCAGAGAGACACATTGCTTCATTTTCAAAAGCCATACTTGTGTGTATTTTTTTCATATATATTACATCTAGAAACATGTGAAAATGACCAAAAGGGGATTCTCAATATGATTCCTGGCTAAATTTAGGACCCAGCAAAATGGAGCATCTGACTTAAAGTATGTTACACATGAGAAGTGAAAGGAGCAGAAGATCTCACCTTTGGGGTGACATGAGTGTTTTGCAATGCAAAACCATCCTCACCTCCATTTGCAGACAGGCTAATGAGACCTAGTGAATTAAAGGATGAACTTGGGCAAGGAATAAAAGTTAGGTTTCAGGGTTTGGGGAGATAGCTCAGTCAGGAAAGTGTTTGCCATGCAAATATGAGGGCCTGACTTTGAGCTCCAAAACCTATATAAAAATCCAGGTGTGGTGGTGTATGCCTCTAATCCCAATGATGGGGAGATGGAGACAGGAGGATCCCTAGGGCTCAGTGACTAGCCTAATTGATGAGCCTCAGATCAATGAGAGACAGTTTCCCAAAACATTTGGACAGGGCTGGTGAGATGTCTCAGTGCTTAAACTGCTTACCACATGTATGAGTTACTTTTCTAATTGCTAGGACAAATCTCTGACATAAATAATTTAAGGAAGGAAGGAAGGGTTAACTTCAGCCCATGGTTTAGGGGGATGCATAGAGTCCATCATGGTGAGGAAGGCATGGATCAGTAACATGACACAGAAGGCTGCATTGCATCTGCAGACAGGAAGTAGTGAGCCAGGAATGCTTTGCTCAGGCAGCTTTGTCCATTTGATGCAGTCTAGGACCCCAGACCATCGAATAGTGCTACCCACAGTGGGGTGGGTCCTTCCAACTCAGTTGACTTAATCTAGAAAATTCCTCACAGACATGCCAGATTTGTTTCCATGATGATTCTCAATCTCACTGAGTTGACAACTGAGATTACATCACAGCAAGCAAGCGTGAGGACCTGAGTTAGGATTGAAAGTGACCCACATGGATTGCAGGGCATGGGGATGCGCTTGTGCATGTAACCCAGCATGGGGAAGCAGAGCCAGCTGGATCTCTAGGCCAGACTGGCTAAATAAATTGGGGTACATTAGGTTAAATGAGAGGCCTATCTTAAAAAAATATATGGCAGAGAGCAACTGAGGAAGAGCCTGACATTGACCTCTGGCCTAAACACACACACACACACACACACACACACACACACACACAGAGAGAGAGAGAGAGAGAGAAACGCATACACACCTGTACATCATATACACACAAAGATTGATGCCATCCCTGATGAGTGACACCCAAGTTTGCCCTCTGCCCTGCATGTATGCACACATTTGCATGTGAACCTATGCACACACAAGCACACACACACACACACACACACACAGAGAGAAGTACAACTTGAGTAGCTCTAGTCTGAAAATCTAAAGTGCTTCAAAAATCTAGAACTTTCTTGAACTCTGAAGTGTCACCACAGTGGACAATCCCTAACCTCCTGTGATGGGCCTCAATCAAAACAGGTACACTGGAAGTATTACACAGTATTATCTGCTGCTTAGGTATTTCATGCATATATAACCAATTTTGTGTATAGATTTTTGTGTTTAAACTTTATTCCTAAGATATCTCATTATCTATATTCAAATATCCCAAAGCCAATATTTCTGAACCCCACAGCCCTTCTTGTCCTAAGCATTTTTGAATAAGGGATATTCAGACATACTGTGAAGGAAATTAGAAGAATGTGGAAATAAAATGAATAAGAAGTTTGTAGGATGCTATTTAGACTGTTGCTCAGAAATGTTCAATAGAAAGCATACCCAAAGGCCCGAATAAAGCAATTAAAAGATGGATATGGATAAAGTTTCTCATTATCAATAGTAATAAAAATCATAGGACATTCTGTAATGAGTGTTACAAGATTACATGAAGAGAACTACGAATCTTTACTTGATGATATAAGTAATAGTTGAATGGGTGAGGCATTATATCAGTTTCAAGATAGGAAGACAAAAGATATATATCCTAAAGCTATTCATTCTTTCCTAATTAATTTGTAGATTTATGGTAATTCTTATATAACTATAACTTGAAAAAATAATTTTAAAATCTAGATTAAGAATGTGTGCTAAGGGAATCACTAGTTTTAATTATTGTTAAAGCATATTGTAGAATTAAAGAGGCTGCGGTAGCACAGGGGTAGCATAAGAAATGCCTGTTTCAGCAAGGAAACAGTAGAGTTAGCTTTGAAAGAAATTTAATTTTATATAAAATTTAACATATTCATAGCAAATATTATAAATGAAAAATATTCAACAAAAAAGTACTGAAAGGTTTGATTTCAATTTCATAGACTAAAGGGATTAAAATAGAACTCTAAGTAACTGGATTTTTTTATGTAGATAGATAATAAACTGCTCTTGTTAGGACATTACATACTAAGTTTATAGCTGAAAATTTGACTGTATAAAAAATATTTCAGAGATAGAACAAGTATATTTTTCAGTTCTGTATCTCTATGAAGCCCAGAAAAAGAACAAGAGAATAACAAACAATAGCTGCAGAGGGCATGGAATTTATATGAGCAGACACCTAATGATATTTGTCATGGTTTGATCCAGGTGTCCCCCACAAACAAATGAATGTGTTCTGATAGATCAATCCTCAGCTGATGGCAGTTTGGGTTTTACAACCTCGATGGAGCTGTGTTGTTGGGGCAGGCTTATAAGGTTATAAGCCACCTTCCCCTTGCCAGAGTTTGACACACCTTCCTGCCGCTGTTTGCAGTGCTGTGGCAGAGGTGATGTCCAGCCCTCTGCTCATGCCATCGTTTTCCCTGCCAGGATGGAGTCTCCCCTTGAGTCCATAAGCCAAATAAACCCATTCCTCTACAAGCCGCTTTTGCTTGGGTTCTTCCTGCGCAGCAACTAGAAAGCTGACCGCAAAAATATTAAATACCCAGAAAATACTTGTCCATGCTGATAATTCATAATACGTATGAAAATGGTATGGGATTTTCATCCCTCAATTGATACAAAGGTTAATATTTTTAAAATCAATGCAGTAGCTGAGTTAGCTGACAAAGCACACTTGTGTCTATTTTTTGGTAGAGGGTACTTGTAGAAATGAAGACGAGCATAACTTGTCTGCAAAAGAGCTTAGTCATGTGCATCAAGGTTTTCAAAATGTTCACATTTTCCCCCCAAATAATTATAGTTCAAGGAAACAATAGAATAAATTGATCAAAACTGCTAACCAAGATTTAGGTACATAAGTGTTAGTCATAGAATTATTTGCAGTTGCAAAAAATTGAAAACAGTTAAAATGAGCAACAATAGAGGATTGATTAAGCACTATTTTTATCTGACAATGTGTCTCACCTCACAAGTAAATATGTTTTGAAGAATATTTAATCACATGGATATGTTCACAAAATTTTAAGTGCCAAAGGACAGGATCATTATAAGATTGAATGCATAATACAATCATAATTTTCAAAGTCTAATACATACATATTCTAAGGAATATGCATAGGAAAAGTAAAAACCTAAATAATAGGAACATTTTTGTCATATTCTCTATTTTCTAGTCACTTAAAATCTTTATCATGTCCAAAAAAACCGATGCAATAATAACATAAAAATATGAATGAATTACAATAAAGATTTTGCAATAGTAACAGTTTTATTTGTAGGCTAAAGTGAGCTAATCATATGCACATGATCATAGTTAAGAGGAAATATAGGAATCTGTTTGATTGCTCATTTTATAACTGTAACGCCTTGGCTGAGCAAGTTTACAGTCATAAATAGTAGTAAAAAACTAAGTAAATATTTACAAATCTTTTTCTAATTGAATAAATTCCTCACATTTTTGACAGAATGGGGTTATAGCATATATCTTAAAAGCATATTATAAATGAATGCATATTTGTGGGTGATAATCCATTTACTACAAATTTCACAGTGGTATCAGAAGAAATCAATAGTGCTTTCATGTTCTTAGGGATATCCCTCCGTTCTTTTGCTGTGAATACCAGTTATCCAAGCTTTCACCCAGCAGAGTGATATTTCCTTTTATCAGACACAGAAAACTCTCCCACTTTAGCGAGTCTTCCACTGAGTTCTGCTCTTGGGCTGTTTTTCACAATGAACTGTATCCTTAGGGTTGAGTCTACTTCATTGCTAGGAAGTGCATGTTTCCAATTGTCATGCAAGGAAAAAAATCTGTAACATTCCTTGATGCCTTTCATGAAATTCTTTTAACTACAAATGAAATAAAATCTGAAGTTGATTTTGTATGATTTCCATTCTTAGTTTTGTTTGGTCTTTGTTTTTTTTTATGCCTCGTTCTCTGTTCTGACCTTCTTCCAAGTTGTCTGACAATCCATGGAATGGATGGAAGGCAACCAAGGCTGAGCGAGGTTTAGGTAATTCATGTCTGACATGTTCCTAGGGGAAGATATAAGGTATTTACCTTTCTGAAAAAAATATCTTTAGAGTTTAAGATACCTTCATTCTTTATAAGCTATTTTTTTTTACCTTGGAACAAACATACTTGTCATCATGTAGAAAATAAGTACTGTAGATTTTCTGTTGGTTCTGGAAATAAACAGAAATATATGGGAGCAGTAGTCCTCAACTTTAACTTTGGAAAAGTGTTGTTCTCCATGATCCTGAAATGTTTTTTTTAGAATAAAATTGGGGAAATAGCTCAGTTGGTAAAGTGCTGTGGTGCAATCATGAGACCCTAAATTCAGTCCTCAGACCCAGTGTAAAAAAGCCAGAAGTGGTGTCACACACTTGTAATCCAGCACTGGGGAGGCAGAAGCAGGCAGATCCCTGGGCTGCTTGGCTAGCCAGACTAGCTTACTTGGTAAGCTCCAGGACACTGAGACCCCCTGTCTCAAAGAAGGTGGACAGTGAGTGCCTGAAGAGAAACACACACACACACACACACACACACACACACACACAGTGTACTTGTGCACTTGCACACACATGAACTTGCATATACACAAACATACACACACAAAATAAATAAAATTACTACAGGGCTTAAAACTTACAAAGTTCTTCTATTATCAGTTTGTTCTCTCAATGAATAAGTGATGTCGGTACATTGTGTCATTATTGTCATTCCCATTTTAAAGAAGAAATAGAAGCTCAAAGACAGACAAGGCCACAGATTCGCAGGCAGACGAGAAAGGACTGAGATCTAGCTCTTTTTGGTCTTTCTGATGTATGGCATTGTTTATATATTAGACAGCCAAGCATTCAAATACAATTGCAAACAATAGAAAATGTCCAGTGTGGTTTGCTTGTTTCATAAACAAAAAACCCTTCCCTATACCAGATCCTTGATACCAAATGACAAATCAGTATATTTTTTAAGAACAGTAACTTTAATGCATACAAAGTCCTTACTTTGATATCAATTTGCATTTCTGTGACTCATTTCACAAATGATGTCAACCCCTTGCATCTGGGAAGCCCTAGTAGAATATTTATGAAGCGCTTTTAACTTCATTGGATCAGGAGAATGACCCAGTCCCTGGATAATTGCAGGATTTGCTTCTGCAGAACACTGCCTGCTAGTAGATACTGACCTCTAATTTGCAGTTCCTAGACTTCTGAACAAGCATGTAATTATATAAAATAAGTTTCAAAGTGAATGCAACAAGCTAAGATTGATGGGAAATATAACATGGCCATCTGAATTTTCACTAAGGCATGCAGAGCCAGGGTGACCAAGACCTCTCCAGGTTCATGTCTTGAAAAGGGCCTTCAAGGGAAGAAAGGTTCTCTCTCTTAATCCATCCAGTTTCAACCGGAAAGCCAGCAATTATATCAATGGATAGAAAAAATTACCTTTGATTTTCATCAGTGACTCTTCATGCCCCACTGTACCTCACTTTTGTATATTTATTCATAAAAAAGCAATTGAAATAAGTCAGAAATTAATGATGTAAACGTCTTTACTACAGCAAATAAAAGGAATTTTTAAAGAATCAGAGTGCGCATCAAGAATAGGTAAAGAATAAAAATAAGAAGACAGAAGCAACTGCTAGGAAATTTGAAGCTAATAGAAAGTATGCACCTATTTCTCTACAGTTTAAGACCAATCTGATAAGCAGGTCTGTGGCTCCTCTGAGAAGTGGGATGAAGAGCATCTAATTCATTATCAAGTCGGGACTGACTTCACTTACTTGGGAGACAGATGGGGAGACAGAAACAAAATCAAATAACCAAGGATTCCAGCAAATGAGGGCAGAACTAGGAGGAAAGCAATGCTACTTCAAAGAGCCAATTGAGAAAAACTGTAGGAGTCTGAAGAAATAAATCATGAACCCTGGCTTCCTCATCAGAAGGCAAGAAAGTACAGAGCCTGAGAGATAATATAAGAACTATAATGAAATCGGGCTAAACATAAAAACAAGACATAAAGGGATATCTTAGAACAAAGACTTAAAACAACAACCAAAAAACAATAAAAACAAGAGAACTAAAAATATTTCTGGTAGTGGACCAGATTGCTTGGACCAATCCTCTTGCAAAGACTAATTTAAAAACTCAATAGAATATCAACAACATGTGTTTGAAGGTGCTGGATGGCTACTAATACAGAAATAGAAGGAATTTGCAGAAAACAAGGTGTGGGGGGTGGCTGGGGAAAAAAAGCAAAGCTTGCTTTTGGCACTACTTTCCTCTGAGAAAAGTTAGAAAGTTGCTGATTCTGAAAGTGTCAGCTTGGGGGTTGGGAAATCAATCAGAACCCATGGCACACTAGTTGGGCTGCTGGAGTTATGAAAAATGAAATTTTGTCTACAGAAATCTCCCCCTTTTCATAGGATCAGGAAGAGTAAGCTAGGAATAAATGCATAAATCAGAAAGATTGCATCCCTCTAGCAGGGTCAACAATCTATAAAACAGCAGAGGATAAATGTTTAAGACTCTGTGGGCCACAAGGTCACTGGTGCAAATATTCTATTCTGCTGTGGCAGCTGGGAAGCAGACACAGGCAACCTGCAAACAGATAAACATGGCTGTGTGCTTCAATAAAATTTTATCTGCAAAACAGGCCTAGAATCCTATCATTCATTAGACCTTGTAATTTTTAGTAGATGCTGGCCATCAGAGTAATGGGCACCTGTTCCCAGAGTAGTGGTAGACAAGGAGGTTATGGAAAACTTCTAGTAGAGTTTGGGATTGCTCCTTGTGTGATAAGCAGAACAATGGCTACCTTTGCATTCAAATATACCTACATCTTAATTCCCCAGACCTGGGCATATGCTGTTACATGGCAAAGGTGAACTAAGGTTGCTAATCAGCTTGCCTGAAAATAAGGTAACCTTAAATTATGCAGGTGCATCCAATGGACAAGAAAGAGGCAGAAGAACCAGTGAGCATCAGAGAAAGTGATGTGACTATGAAAGCAGGGGCCAGCATCATGTAATGTGAGAAACATAGTTGTTAATTGAATGAGACGAAAGAGGGAAGACATGAGACAAGAAAAGACATGCAAACATCCTCTAGAAGTGGAAGAATGGAAATGGTTATCTTTATATTCTTTAGAAAAGAACACACCCTTGTTTTGCTCAATAAGAGCCCTTTTGGAGGGCTAGAGATATAGCTCAGGGGTTAAGGCGCTTGCCTGCAAAGCCTAACAACCCTGGTTTGATTGCCCAGTACCCACATAAAGTCAGATGCACAAAGTGGCACATGCATTGTGAGTTTGTTTGCAGAGGCCAGAGGCCCTGGCGTGCCCATTCTCTCTCTCTCTCTTTCTCTCTCTCTTTCTCTCTCTCTTTCTCTCTGTGTGTGTGTTTCTGCTTGCAAAAAATGAATATTTAAAAATAGAACCATTTTGGATTGTGACCATTGAAATTATATGAGAGTAAGTCTATGTTGTTTTGAGACATTAAATTTGTGACAATTTGTGATGGTAGGAATAGACATTAATATTCTTCTCATAACTGGGGTTGGGGCAGGTAATAGGAATGGGATGTAAGGAGTCCTGGGGAATAGAAAGCTGGAGAATCAGGATGATAACAACACTACACAGTTCCTGTGCAAACTAACATGGTGTTTTTTTTTTTTCTAAATTCCATATTGTAGAAATTAGGACCAGGAGCAAATACTCTGCCATTCCCAATCCTTCATAATTTAGTGGTTTTTATTTTTATAATGATCAAGTTGTTACCAATTCAATGATTTATCTAACCCCAATTATTTCTATCCTGTTGTTATATTTATGGTTGCTTATAAAAATGACTAATGAATATCGCTTTTTTTTGCAAGAAGTTTATCTGTGACAACTGAAGCTAATTAAGTCTCATTACACAAAAGTTCACAGAGTCAAAACTGTGGCAGAATCTTTCCTTGGCAGACTCAGAGGGTGTCATGACAGCCAAGAGAGAGAGAGAGAGAAAGAGAGAGAGAGAAAGAGAGAGAGAAAGAGAGAGAGAGAAAGAGAGAGAGAGAGAAAGAGAGAGAGAGGAAGGTTACATTGCAAAAGTCCTTCAACTTAGAAAACTAGAGTATTAAAATGCATCTTCTCACTTTTGGCACGTGTGGTTTGTTGTGTGATATGACGTGTGTGTGGTCTACACACATGTATGTGCAGATGCATACACCTCATGAGTGCTTGTGTGGAGCCAGGGAAGAATGATGGATGTCTTCCTCAATTGTTCATCTGTGTTTTCTTGAGATGGGGTGTCACTTGACCCAGAGTGTCATTTTTGGTCCATGAGCTCCAATAATTCTCCAGTCTTCACTCCTAGAAGAACTAGACATGCATGGTATAACCAACTTTTCACTTGTAAGCTGTGGAATCAAACTTGGGCCCTCTCAGGCCCTCATGTGTACACAGCTAGCACTCCTGTGGGCAGAGCCATCTCTTAACCCTGTTACTGTTTTTGAGGAAGATACAAAGCCAGAAGGTGATGTGTTCCGAGTGGGTGGGTTTACAGAGCTAGTTCAACAACTCACATACTTTAAAACTCTTCTATGAAAGTGCTTACTGAAGACTCCAGAGGATTTTGAGACAATTTCTCTGTGTAGGCCTCTGATTCCTAACTGGTCCCATGAGAGAGGAGGATGTAAGACAAGTGAGTTTCTATAACCTCAGACCTATGAAGGAGGCCATATTATTTCCTGCACGTGTGAACACTGTGAACTGACCTCTGAAGCTGTTAGTGAAAGCAGATGTGGTGGTTTGGACTCTTCATGGAAACAAATCTCTGGTCATTTAGCTGAGGGATGTTCTAGATTAGGTTCTTTGAGGCGAGAGGCCCCACCCTAACTGTGGGTGGTAACATTCCCTGGGCTGTTTTCCTGGACTGGATAAAAAGGAGTAAAGTAGTTGAGCATTGCACATTCATGACTCTACTTCCTCACTGTGCTAAATGTACCAGCTGCCTCAAACTCCTGCTCTCATGCTTCCCCTGCATGGTGGATTATAACCTGAAATTGTAAACTGAAATAAACTCTCCATTCTTTGAACTGATTTTGGTCAGGTATCTTGTCCCAGCAATCACAGGCTAGTACTGCAGTCAAGAGGCTAAACTTGAAAGCCGGATAAAGTTCCTTGCTGCAGCCATTGAAAGGCTGTGGCTACTGGCTGAGGCCTGGGAGAGGAAGGCTGAGGTGAGCTGGGAGTCATGTAGTTGAAGGTCATGAGACATGGCTAAAGGCATGGAACTGTGTAAAGTTCCCCAGGGAACTGCCCAACCTCTCACAGAAGAAGATATACAGAAAACGAATCCATGGGAAACATCACCAATTAAGTGGTAGAAAGTAGTGTCCTAGTTTGTCCTAACCACTATGAGCAGCTGTTCCTGAACCCTTCCTTTTGGTCAAAGGCTACCATTGATCATGCCCCGGCTACACATGAAGGTTACAGCCTGTGGTGATGGGAGAGGTCATGGGTAAAAGGCCACCTAATGATTAGACCCATAAACTGGACATAGTATGTGGAACTAAAGAATAGAGCCATTTAGCCAGAGATGTAAAAGGCAATAGATCTACCATGGAGTGAACTCAAACTCGGGGTTATTTATGAGTCCTTTGACTCACATTCATATTTGCTCTTATAAATGAGTGGTTAATGCTGCTGGCAGTGTCTTCCACAATGCAAGTAAATGATAATAACTTTAGTAGCAATATCTGTAACTACTGGTCTGCTCTTTTCCAAGCCCTGATGAGGCTTTTTTTTTTTTTTTGCACAGTATTGTAAATCTTCCCTGGAACAAAGACAGGAATGTGTACTGACCAAGGACACGAATTAGGTCATGGCAGAGAATTCTTATTTCCCATGCATAGCATCTTTGCATGTTTTTTTCCAGTCTATTAATTATTTAAATAGTTATTATCTTTGTTTGTCCTTCTTGCTTGAGATGAAAACTGCTGAACTAAGCTTATCACCATAACAACTTGTCACAATACAGGGTGTACAAAACCTTTTTTAGCAGAGAAAAATGGGTAGGGTGAAATTTACTGTGTGTTAGGAAGCAAAGCATTTTTGTGTGAATGACCTCACTTGATTATGAAAAAACCTTGTAAACTAGATACACACACCTTTGCTTCCTAACAACAAGATCAAGATCATGAAGTGAATGAGTGGTAGGTCTCTGGCTATCATCCTTTGCATCATTCCAGAACTTAGAATGTAAATTATAAGCCTTGTATTCCTCCCATGATGCCACCCAGAAAGTGCTTTATGGAGCATATATCATTTTATTTCTCCAGTTGTCCATGAAATAGGTAAGAATTAAATGCCACAACGTTGATTTTGCTGACTAAGCATTTGTAGATCTGAGCACACCAGCTAGCATACATTATCCAATGAGCCAATGGATTTGAACCCAAAGAAAAGCAGGCATGGTCTGGCTATATGCCAGATTCAGCTATGATTGCCTTATTGTGGCAGTCGGAACCCCTTTCTCCTGCCAATCAACTCACTTCTTAATCCTTGGAACTTGTGGACATAAATTTATTAGGAAGTTTTTTGCTTACCTAATACAGCAAAAATAAGATTAAGATCTTGAGAGGTATAGTTCCTCCCGGATTACCTGTCTCAGCTCTAAATCGCTATTGTAAAGGAGAGGCAGAGGGCATTTGAGACAGATGGTGCAGAAGAAGGCACGCATACACTAATAGCCTCACTTCTCAGCCTTTTGGCGAAGATCAAGTGTAGCATCTGTTCTTATCAGTTTAATGTAGGCTAATAGCAATCTCGTAATTACACAATAGTGAAAAGGAAGAAACCCAATTAATAAATGAAAAAAGCATTTGATGTAGTTGAACAAAAAGTTTATACTTCTTTTTATTTGAGCACATATACATACATGCAGAGTATGTACACAGTATAGTGTGTGATGTGTGGTGATGGGTGCACATATGTATACAGATGCTCACACTCCACTCGTATGTGAGCAGAAGATAGGAGAATGTTAGGGTCCTTCTCTCTTTTTTTTTTTTTTTTTGAGACTGGAGCTCATCAATGGAGCTGTTGTTCATCAATGAACCCCAGTGTTTCTCTTTTGTCTGCTTCCCATGAACTTGGAGTACAGAAGTGTGTGGTCACATCCAGCTTTTTAAGTGAATCCTGGGGACTCAAATTTTGCTGTTTTCGGCCTGAGAGGCCTTTAAGCTTAAACAACAAATGCTTTTAACTGATGAACCATCTCCTCGGCCCAAAGCATAAGCAATTAAATAAGTATACATCAGAAACAAATAGGATAAATAAGAAATACTGATAGAAAGTTTAGGACAATGATAACTAAATGAAAATCTTAAAATTTTCCAGAGGGAGAAATATATTTCTTTTTTTTCCTGGTCCCTGGATTTTACAACAATATTTTTCTTTATTATCCATAATTAGATACATTGAATGAGCAAATAATGTGTTGCTATCCCCAGTTCCCCAATTTCCCTCTTTCCTCTCCCCAATCAGCTGGATATCCTCCTCTGTGGGCAGTCTGGATCAGTCCATGGGGTAGGGGATTATGTATAGTTTAGGAGTCAACTCGGTTCCACCCTCCTTTAGTATGTTGTTACTGAGGGGGGCCATGTTTCTTGATATTCTCCTCCACCATGGCTCTTACAATATATTTCTTAAAGAGTGTTACAGTCAGCTTCACTTTGCTGGTGCAAAAAACCTGACAAAAAGCAGCTTGTGGAGGAAAGGGTTTATTTTGATTTACAGACCTGTGGGAAAGCTTCATGATGGCAGGAAAAACGACGGCATGAACAGAGGCTGGATATCACCTCCTGGCCAACATCAGGTGCACTACAGCAATGGGAGAGTGTGCCAAACACTGGCAATGGGAAGCTGGCTATAACACCCATAAGCCTGTCAACAACACACCTCCAACAAGGTTTCAATTCCAAAATTGCCATTAACTGAGGATCAAGCATTCAGGACACATACATTTATGGGGACACCTGAATCAAACCACCACATTGAGGAACCAGAAAGTAGCTTTATAACAGATTTTAGTAGATTCCAGAACACAA
Organism: Zapus hudsonius; assembly: GCA_004024765.1. Lineage (NCBI taxonomy): Eukaryota > Metazoa > Chordata > Mammalia > Rodentia > Dipodidae > Zapus > Zapus hudsonius. Next base: position 63,112 of record PVHP010001583.1, read on the forward strand.
TGGAAAATACCTTAATAATATTGATAATGATAATAATATTTTTCCTAAGGACATTTAAGCTATTTTCCATTGTGTTTTGGAATTGAATTAAAGTTGTGCACCACCACACCTGGTGAAAGGTATTTTTTATAACTTCAATCTTTGAGGCTTACATAATCTAGACACAAAATCTAGACAAATAGAAAAATATAAGTTCCCAAATTGTGAGTCAATCTTACTTGTGAGGTTGCTACAAAATCTAATAATATTTTATATGCAAACATACCGACCTACAAATAAACATAATCTATCAAGAGCTATCTATCAGTTTTGGAGAGTGAGAACAGTGGAAGAATGAAGGATGGAAATGGGAACTTACACTTTTTATGTAAACTTATCTAGGTACTGTGAATTTTTCATAATAAATATCATTTTATTGTGAAATAAAAAAACCATTTGTGCAACCCTATTTATTTAACTACAGAGCTGCATACCCCATTTCCAAAGGTGTCTTGCATTCAAAAGAAAAGAAAGATGTTTCATTTCTCCTTTTGAGGACTAGAAAATCTGTATAAAGCACATCCCTAAATCTATTCATTGGGATGGTATGGTTCACTATCTTTTGGAAAATGCACTGGGCTATGATCATGGAAAAACAGAATTTGAAATGAGCCTTTTCTCTTGGAGGATTGACTGACTACTGAGCAGAGTGCAGGTAGATTACAGGTTGAAATGACATTTCTAAAATCTTATGAAACTAATGTGACATAGACTTGGATTCCAGAGATCATCAAAAAGCAGGAATCTGATGAGTTCCTTGAGTTTGCTTTGGAGCCTTGAAGGTCGACAGTACTGGAGATGCATGTATATGCACATGTATATTTAAATAAATGAGGTTGCAAAATGGTTTTATTATTTGTTCACTATAAAATGATGGTGATGAAAGTTCAAAAGTAAATAACAGCTCAGCCCAGGTACTGCAGTAGCTGAGAGACATTTATTGTAATGGAATCAATTATGCCATTCTGGAATTCGGATGTTGGAGTTCGAGCCTCCATTAATTCAGGATGTGAGTTTTAGCCTCAAAGCGCATAGTAGGTTAAAATGAAAGCATTAGAATAGGTCTAATTCAGTATGACTGATGTCCTCTTCAGGAGAGGATATTAGAACATTGATGCCCTTGAAGGAATCCATATGAAGCACAGGAAATAGAAGCCAACAGCGAGAGAGAGAGAGAGAGAGAGAGAGAGAGAGAGAGAGAGAGAGAGAGAGAGAGAGAGAGAGAGAGAGAAGCCTCCAAAGAATACAACCTCCCAATACCTTGAACTCAGCTTCTACTTTGCGGAACTCAGAAAATAAATTTCTATTGTGTAACCCACTCAGTCTGTGGTATTTCATTACAGTGGACTAATATGCCTACTGCACTGGATTGGAGTGAATCCAAGATTGTTAGTACCCCAGGGACTAGGCAGAAACTAAATCATCTCTGGAAGTGATATGACATCACATTATTTCTAAAGTCAATATGAAAATACAATGTTTGGCCCATCCTAAAAATGTAATGGGGGGTGAGAAGACAGCTCCATAGTCGAGATTTGTCTAGCATGGAAGAGACCTTGAGTTCAATCTCAAACACTGGGAAAGAGTCACTAGGTACTCAGGAGACGGCACAGAGGACAAGGAGTCCCAGAAGATACAGAACTTATGACTAGACTTTAAAGTAATAATGCATGATGTCATGTTTAAGGACCTAAATGTAAGATCAGAACTTTACTAGAGAACTGAAAGGTGAAAAATAATCCACTGGGAAATTTTAACTTAAAACATACTCATAAAAATGAAGAGGATGGAATTGACTGCAGATTACCGACTACAGAAGAAAGAAATGTTTTGAAAGGCAGACAAGAGGAACATATCTAGAATGAAACACAAGGAAACAAAGGCTAGAAAAATGAAGAATAAAGAACCAAGGATACGTAGGATACGAAAAGGAAAGTAAAGAATGTCCCAGAAACAATATATAAGGAGATGATAACTAAAAAGAGTTCAAAACCAATGAAAGACATGTTCACATTCTTAAGAAGCTCCCCGAACCCCAAGCAAGAGGAAGTTAAGTCCAAACTTAGTTTCTTCAAAGAAATTTTAAAAAATATTTTATTTATTCATTTTCAAGCAGAGATAGAGGGAGGAGAGAGAGAGAGAGAGAGAGAGAGAGAGAGAGAGAGAGAGAGAGAGAGAGAGAGAGAGAGAGAGAGAGAAAGAGAGTGCACCAGGGCCACCACCTTGTGGGTCTGGCTTATGTGGGTCCTGGGGAATTGAACCTGGGCCCTTAGGCACTGGAGGCAAGTGCCTTAACCGCTGAGCCATCTCTCCAGCCCTCTTCAAAAAATTTTAAAGAGCCAGTGGTAGCACATGCCTTTCTTTAATCCAATCACTTGAGAGGCTGAGGGAGGAGGCTGTAGAGTTAGAGGCCAGCCTGAGCTAGAGTGAGTTCCATGTCAGCCTGGGCTGGTGTGAGACTCTACCTCAAACAAAGAAAAAACAATTCTTAAAAGTCAGTCAGTAAAAAGAGAGATAGGGAGAGGGAGAGAGAGAGAGAGAGAGACTACTTTTAAAGGAGTAATAGACTAACAGCCAATTTCTCAAGAGAAATGGTAATCCTATGGAAAAAATGTCTTCCAAGAATTAGAAAAAAAAATACTGTCTGCCTGCCTGCTTAAAATTACTCATCCATTGAAAAATCCTTCAAGAATAAAAATGAAATGGGCATCTCTTCAGATGAGCAAAAATGGAAGTAATTCATCACCAGAGAAACTAGACATTATGTTTTCAAGCAGAGGGACAGTGATTCCAGGTGAAGATCTGGAGACATAGGCATGAAAGATGTGTGAAGATAATATAAACACAAATGTTAAAAGATATTAACTGTATGTATACCCAAGTCTTATGGGTATGCACAGGTAAAATAGTAAGAATGAAAAGGAAAGAAATTCTGCTATTTTTAACAACCTGCACGAACCTGAAGGCTATTGTATTAACTAAAATGAGTCTAATACAGCAAGTCCAATTCTGCTGCCTTCTTGCATGCAGGAGTCTAAAAGTGTGATCTTAAAGGAAAAGGGAGTAGAATGGTAAGTAACTAAAACCTGGAGTGATAGCAAGGGAGGGCTTGAAGAAATATTGGTCAATGCTTATGAGATTTTAGTTATAAGAAATAAGTTCAAAATATTTATCATACAACTTAGTGATTATTACTAATAATAATTTCATATTTTCAAAAATGATTCGAGACTAGATTTAAGTGTTTTCACCATAGAAATGGCATCTATTTGCAGCAATGTTTGGCTGGCTGGCTGGCTTGATTTGGCCATTCTTCAGTGCAGATATGTTTCAGGACATTATATTATACATGATAAATGTACAGATGGCCCTTGACTTTAGAGGTTTGACTTATCATTTTTCTACTTTACTATCATGTAAAGGACATTCATATTTCCAATTATGACTGTTTCCTGAACTAGTGATACAGTGATCCACAGCTCTCTGCCAGTCACACATGAAGAGAAATACCTGATACACATGGTATCCTGTGTTGCCAAACTATAGTGTTAGAAGGTGGTGTATTAGGGCTGGGGAGATGGCTCAGCCGTTAAGGCACTTGCCTCCAGTGCCTAAGGCCCTGAGTTCAATTCCCCAGGACCCACATAAGCCAGACCCACAAGGTTGTGGCCCTGGTGCTCTTGTTCTCTCTCTCTCTCTCTCTCTCTCTCTCTCTCTCTCTCTCTCTCTCTCTGTATCTTTGTATCTCTCTGCTTGAAAATGAAAAAATAAAATAGTTGAATAAAAAAAGAAGAACAAAATTAAAAAAAAGAAGGTGGTGTATTAAAGGAACACTTAACTTTTGATATTTTCAATGTACCATTGGGCTGTAACCCTATTAGTAAGTTCAGTTTCTGTATATAAGTTTGCATATCAACTTAAAAATAATAAAACTTCATGCATGTGTATATATAAAGTGTTAAAATTGTCTATTTTATAAAAGTAGAAAAAAATCAGCAAGTTAGAGTCAAAAGAAATAGAAAACAGGGCGTAACAACAGCTACTTATACAACAAAAATTATAAAAAGATAAAAATCCAAACGTGTTTTTAGAGTTATGAAAATAAAAACAATCTTGTCAAATTCATTTTAAAAGAGAAATTCAGTATCCTGCCACGTTGCTAAAGGCATTAATCACCTTCAAGAGGTTACTGATAAATTCCTTTTAAGGGTGTGTGTGTGTGTGTGTGTGTGTGTGTGTGTGTGTGTGTGATTGGACTGCTTCTATATTCTGTGACCTGCATCAAAATCTTTTTTTAATTTTTTTCTTTATTATCCATATATTAGATACATTGACTGAGTAAATAATGTGTTGGTATTCTTATGCCCTTAATAGTTTCCTAGTGATGACAGCAAGACCCACTCATCTATAAGCCTTAGGATGTGACCTTGTGTTATGCCCCCCATCAAAAAGCAACTGATCTTTGAACTGTGACAGAAGCTCAATGTCAGGAGATACACACTGGCTGGGCATGGGTTGAATCCTACCCATAGATGTGTTTCCTTGTCCAAAACAGGGTGTCTTTGTTTGCTTTTCAAAAATGATATTCAGCTACAAAAAACAAGCACTTCATTTAAAGCCTGACTTATAATTTCTTTTGAAAATCCGAATCTGATGACATGGTGCTTATTTCTTCATACATGCTAGTTGTTAGGCTCCTTCCTTAGAAGGACATGACCTCTCAGGTCTACCCTGACTCTCCCACTCCTATTTCTGCTTCTGTATCTATGTGCTCTACATCCAGTGTTCCTGATGAGTCTCACTTCCTGGCTGGCAGGTGTTTGGAGTTTGCTGATTCATGCTTGAGCTATGACTACCATCATCTGAGCAAGGCTAGGGAGACATCTGTTGAAAGCTAATTAGACAGGACTGTCCTTTTCTGTTCACAGTGTATCGTCCTGTGTGGCTTAATGTTGTTGTTAACTACCTCGTCACCCACAACCAGCAGAATGCTAGCCTACTAAATATTAAGAAAGAACACTGCTAAACCCTCAGCAAATTGTTTATTCCCAAACTTGTTCTTGGTGCATACAGTAGGGTTGTGGAGCTGTACAATTCTCCATAGATATTCAGGAAATGTGATTCTGCTTTAGAAACTTGAGGTTAACTTTTTCACTTAAATAAAGACTTGGGTGCTCTCTATTTTTTTTAATCCAGCTGCAAACCACCTAGTAAACATCAATGCTTTTCCCATCTGAGGAGAACAATATGAAGTGGATAGAATAAGGATTAATCTTTTTACCATGGTAGTAATTCAGTGCAGTGTTAGTGATGGCTCCTTTGTCTTTTAACTCAACACAAGGCTTGAACACTTCTATGTTGTACCAAGTGATCATGGTCACCCTTTTGTAAGGCACTATGAAGGGTGCCATCCTGGTTTTTAATTATGCCTATTTTACAAATAATGGCCCCAAAACTGAGAAGGATCTTAACCAACATCAATGTGAGAAATAAGGAGCTCAAACTAGATTTGAATTCAGGACATGGGTCTGTATTTCAATGTAGGACTTAGAGTTTATAATGTTATCTTGTGTTATATTAGAGAAAATGGTCTTATCAACAAGGAAAAAAAATCCTTTGGCTTCTTGCAGTTTGTTACAGTGAACCAAATAGGGATAAGTTACTAATCCTATCTTCTATTAATTTACTTCTTCCTGCTGGCAGGGAAAGCTATTTATGTGGAAGAGGAAGCCTTCATGTCACAACTGATGCTGATTTTATCATCATTGGTGGAGGCCAATCTTTGTGATGAAACCAGTACACCTAGCCAACACTGCAGGTGCACTGAAGTCCCCGTGCCTTCAGTACTGCTGACACTCATTATCATGGACAGAGGTGGCACCATCACTGCTGAGTGTCCTTGCCAAGAGCCATGGGCAATGTCGGCTCTGGCATACATTGTTGTATCAAAGCAGGTCTCTCTGAATCAGCCACCATGACGGCTGAGCACAAGACAACAGTCATATTTTTTCTAAAGTGAGATGTCCCTGAATTAGTCCTTACTAATTCTAGTAGGAAGGAAAGCTTTTAATATCTATGTTTAACAAACATAAACTATATATATATATATATATAATGTAAAAGGCATTATTCCTAGCTTTGATTTTTCAGTCACATATTGCTTTCGTCTGCTTGTATTGCTATAACACAATAAAAGGACAGAAGAGATAGTTCAGTGGATAAAGTTGCTGTTTGCAAAACCTGATGGCCCAGGTTCAGTTCCCAAATATCCACATAAAGCCAGATGTGCAAAGTGGAACATGCATCTGGAGTTCATTTGCTCTGGCTGGCAAGAAGCTCTAGTATGCCCATTCCTTCTCTGTATCTCTCCTTCTCTCTCTCTCTCTCTCTCTCTCTCTCTCTCTCTCTCTCTCTCTCTCTCTCTGTCTGACTCTCTGCTTGTAAATAAATAAGTAAAAATATTTTTAGAAATCTCCAAGTCTGGGTAATGTATTAACTAATAGAACCCTATTTTTCTCACAGTTCTGGAGGCTGGAAAGCCCCAAATCAAGTATCACCAGGATCTGGTGAAGGTTGTCCTGCTGCATCCGTGGTGCAAGAGTGGAAAAGAATGAGCTCAATTCCTGAGCCTGATCCTAGGGACTCCACTCTTAAGACTTAATAATTTCTAAAAGGCCACAACTTTTACTATTATCAGACCGATTATTAAATTGTATGTGTGGGACAACCAGGGCACACATACAAATGTGTAAATGACATGTAATAAGAGACTCACTAGGCTAGAGGTAAACTCCAATGACTGAGAAGACAGAGCAGGGACACTTATTTCCTCTCTCCTACTTAAGGGGATCCAGAGAAGGCTTTCTGAATGAGGTGGGATATGAGCCAACAACTGAAGGACGTGAAGGAAGAGGAGTGAGAAGAGAATGTAAAAGATACTGGTGGAAGGAAGCTTGGCCCATTTGGAATGTCTGGGAGGAAGCAAGAAGGTGGACCAAAGAATGGCAAAGTTTGGGGCTGAAATAGTCTTGACCAAGGTCATAGCATCAAGTTGGGAAAAGACACTGGAGGGTTAATCTGTTGAGTGAAGAGGTCAGGTTACACTTTAGGTCACTACTGGGTGCAGAATAAAAGATGGACCTCATGAGGGGGGGGTGAACCAAAAACAGTTCCTTTATCTCTTGTAAGCTGATGCTTGCAAACTGAACAACTTGAGAGCTGTGGGGAAGGAGGGGACACCCAGAAAGCCAGTCACACCAGCCTGGCAATGGGAGGCTGACAGATGTTCCAGGCATACTCCTGACAACCCCTGTGGTGTAGGAGATTCTGGGATGGGAGGAGACTCCAGGCTGCCTCCTGCCAAGGGACACCATATTGACTATACAAAGCTGTGATTGACACACATACCCACAAAGCCCAGGAACAGCCAGGAGTTCCAACCCCACAGTCATCTTCAGAAGCCTAGAGAAGCTGACAGCCAAGATCACAGAGACCAGCCTTAGCTGGATAATGACAGCACTGGTGGCTATGAAGTAGGGCTGGGCCTGTGGCCAAATGAGTTGGCAGCTTAAGTCTGGCCTTTGCCTTGGCCCCCTCAGTTCCATCTGTCTAGTGGTGGGTGTTAGCCTTGAAGAGCACCAGCCCTCAAACCTGGCAACTCGGAAAAGGGGAAGAGGACATATAAGATGTACACTTATGAGTGAGAGAGACTGCTTAAAATATGCAGGGCTGAAAGGCAATCATAATGCACTCATAAGAATCCTTCAAATACTGTTCTTATTCTTTACTTAATTTCCCTTTGTTACCATTGTCACTCTTTATTTTAACTTTTTATTGATAGCTTTCATAACTATGCACTATAAGCCATTATGATTCACTCCCCTCTCCCACCCTCCCCCATATTTCTCTCCCCTCTCAATTAGTCTCTGTTTTGTTTAGGTGCCATCATCTTTTTCTCCCAGTATATGTAGGTATTATCAGGCACTGCAAAATCATGAATATGAAGGCTGTTTTGTGTCCTACCCTTCCTTTGGCTGCCATTGTCACTCTTAAAAAGATGCTAAAATTAAAGTATCCATACAGACATTACCAATGGGGCAGGGGCAAGTAAATGCATAGCTCAGTGTGTGAAGTTTTTTCTTAGCAAGCACGAGGACCTGAGTTCGAGTTCCAGACCCCATGTAAAAGTTTCTGAGGACTGGGGTGGTTTTCTGGCCTCCACCGCAACCTGAACCTGCACATGTGAATATGAAAACACACACATAAAAAATGAAAATTAAAAAATACTTCAAGCAAAGAAAATAAATGAGCTGTTCAAGTAACTGAACTGTCCAGTAATATTTTAAGGCATAGCCAATCAGGGATATTCTCTAGGCATTCTCAGGACAAGAGCAGGGCAATTGCTTGGTGTTCTAATAAAAAGAGACATTTTTCTTTTTATGGAAGCATGAGTCCTGGATTTTAACCTAACTATCCAGGTTAAGATAATATGCCATCTCCAAAACATCACTATGGCTAGGTTAGTGGGAAACCCTGACTAACCAGGATGGGGTTCTAGGTCTCATGCTCAGAGGTGGGCAGGCTTTGTCAAGCCCTACCCAAGGCACATGGGTGTATAGCTGGAAAATTGTGGGTTCTTGGTGGAATTAAGGGATGGTATTACTGGTCAAAGTAGAGAGAGAGAGAGCGCAAGCCAGAATGACAGATACCCAGCCTTACTGACTGACTTTGCTATGGGAGATGCAAACTCAAAGTGACAACTTCTCATGAAAGCTTTCTGCTGATGGTAATGGTGATGATATGAATTATCTATAACAAGGTTTATGTCAGGCTGGGGAGATGGCTAAGGGGTTAAGAACACTTGTTGCTTAAGCATGTAGGTCTCTTGGGCCAGAGACAACCAAGTTTGTACTCCCCAGAATCTATGTAAAAAGCTGGGTGTGGAGCCAGGCATGGTGGCACACGCCTTTAATCCTAGCACTCAGGAGGCAGAGGTAGGAGGATTGCCTTGAGTTTGAGGCCAGCCTGAAACTACAGAGTGAATTCCAGGTCAGCCTGGGCTAGAGTGAGACCCTACCTCAAAAAACCAAAAATAAGTAAATAAATAACAAATGATAAATAAATAAATAAACTGGGTGTGGCCACACACATCTGTTATCCCAGTCCACAGGGCCTGCTGATAACCAGTAGTTTGAGGTTGAAAGACCTTATCTCAAAAAAATTACATGGCTAAGCATATGAGAAGGATACCTGACATTTCATCTGCATAAACACACACACACACACACACACACACACACACACACACACACACACACACACACACACACACACGTTTGTATCATTTGGTGTATAGTTTCTTGGGAATTTTCCTACTCTGAGTGCTTCAGGCACTGATGGGTGAGTATATCATTTACCAGTCATGAGGGACATGGAGTACCAGAAGGCATACATTTAAAAAGTTTCAGTCAAATGACTGAATGTTATAGCTCTATCAAAGTTAAGTAAAATAAAATTTTCATGTGATTACATTGCCTTATTCCAGCAACACTGTAGGATTGTTTTAACACTAGGTCTTCAAGGCTTTCTCTTTATATTTTCTTTCTTTGGAATTGTGATTTTTAACACATATATTGGTAAATTGAAGTAACATAAACACACAAAGTCACAACCTTGGGTAGGATTTCCCTTGAGTATTGTGTGCAGTTCTTGATCTCAAGCTCTCTGATGACTTCATTGGAACCAGGCACTGACACATGCTTGTGAAGTCAAGGACTAGTGAATGCCTGACTCTCAGTCTGATCCCAGCAAGAAAGTAAAACACAACAGCTACCACAGTCCACTCACAGATCGTTTCACGCACTCACTCTGGGGGCGATTAGGGGCTTGCCTGGGATGCTAGCCTTGAGAGTAGGAAGAAAATGTCATGAACACATTTTGGCAAATGGATATGGTGACTGGTTATAAGAAGAGACCAGACACGATTTCTCTTTTCAAGATGACTATTGGGTTGGGAAACACGGTGAATGAGGATGCTGATGGTAGCTTCTTTCTGACTAGTATCAATTACTTGTTAGGCTTTTAAAAAAATTTTATTTATTCATTTTCAAGCAGAGAGAGAGAGAGAGAGAGAGAGAGAGAGAGAGAGAGAGAGAGAGAGAGAGAGAACAAGAACACCAGGGTCACCACCTTGTGGGTCTGGCTTATGTGGGTACTGGGGAATTGAACGCAGGGCCTTATTAGGCACTGGAGGCAAGTGCCTTAACAGCTTAGCCATCTCCCCAGCCCACTTTCCAGGCTTTCTAATGCTATCTTAATTCTCAACATTGGATGAGATAGATTATTTTCCATATTTTATATATAATAGAGGCTTAGAATATCTTTCCTGGTAGTCATGAAGTTAAAACTTTGCAGAGCCAGAATTTAACTCAAAGCCAACTTGACAGCTTCTTATTACTAGATCACAGGGATCTAACAGAGTTGTTAGAGTGGAGAAACTTGCTATGAGGGAGTAATTTAGGGAGTAAATTAAAAATGTTTATAATGTACAGAATTGTTGGTTTGGAATGTACCTCAGTGGTTGAGCTAGTGTGCCTAGTACCACAAAAATAATAAAAATTATTAAAATAAAATTATGGCAAAACATACATGGTATAAATTTACCATTTAGACCTTTTTTTTAAAAAAGTGCAATAATCCTCATCTATCTCCAAAACTTTTTTCACTTTCAAAACTGCACTCATAAATAATAACTCATCATCTCCTACTTCACTCTGCTCCTGACAACTGTCACTCTACTTTTCTGTTCTTATGAACTCTAAAAATTTCATGTAAATAAAACAATACAGCATGTGGACTTTTGTAACATGCTTATTTCACTTAGTCTGAAAGGTTAATCTGTGTTACAGTGTTTGTCAGAATTTTTTTTTCTAAGGCTAAATAATAATATCTACTGTAGTTCTGTGCTATATTTAGTTTATCTGTTTATCTGTCAATGGATATTTGGAATAAGTCAAGCCTTGGTTCTTGTGAATCAATGCTGCTATAAATATAAGTGAACAGATACCTTTCTATGAACCTGCTTTTATACTTTGAAGGTATAAACTCAGAAATAGAATTCCTGGATTATATGGTGTTGTTGTTAGCCACATAGCTGGGATAAACCTCCAAACCAGGCACAGTTATAGAAGGGACATATTGAAGTTACAGATCCAGGGAAAGTCCTATAATGGTGAAGGAGGCTGGCCCGCTTTCATAGGTCCAAGGGGAAAGAGAGAGAGAGAGAGAAAGAGAGAGAGAGAGAGAGAGAGAGAGAGAGAGAGAGAGAGAGAGAGAGAGAGAGAGAATCATCAACACACACCCCCACCAGCAAACAGGTAGGAGAGGAGAGAGAGATTTCCTTCCCCTTTACATAGCCTTAGGGTGGGGTCTTACAACCCTTTTCCAGACTTGTTGACTTCCTTCCTGCACTGCCCTCCCAGGAAGGGATGTTTGATTCTAGTGAACACAACTTCCTCAATCCCGAGTCTCCGTTCTCTCTTTAATTCAGAGGAAATCTGATACACAACATTCAACATTACTGAGGATTGCTAACGGGTTAAGTTGACAATAAAACTTAACCATCACTTATGGTAATTCAATGCTCAATATTCTAAAGCACTGATATAGAGACTATGCACTTTACATTACAACCAGCAGTGCACAAGAATCCCAGTCCCTCCGTGTCCCCATCAACCATTTCCTGGTGTTTTTCTCTTTGGTCTGTTTTATAATAGCCATATAATGGCTATAAAGTGGTATCTGATTATGTCTTTGGTTTTTATTTTTCTAGTGGTTAGTGAGCATCTTTTCTCTTGCAAGGAAAGAGAAAGAGAAATGGGAGAGACACCAGAGCCTCTGGCTGCTTGCTGCAAATGAATTCCAGATGCATGTGTCACTTTGTATATTCAATGGATAAACAAGTCCATGGGGACTTGAACCCAGGCTGACAGGTTTTGCAAGTAAGCACTTCTAACAGCTGAGCCAAGTCCCCAGCCTAGATTATTTCATGTCTGTTGGTTATTTGTATACCTTTTTTTGGATCCATTTTGTTGGTGTTTATATATAGCATAAAGCAGGATTCCAACATTATTATTTTGTAGGTGTGTAAGCAATTCTAGTCTCATTGTTGAAAATATTATCTCATCTCCATTGAACCATCTTGGCACACTTATGAAAACTCCTTAACACCTCTACCATTGTAGTAGTTTGGATGTATGGCCCCATAGGCTCAGGCATTTTGGCTTAAACTTTCTGCTTAAGACCCCAGAAGGCAGAACTCTGCTGCATGGGGCATGTCACTAGATGCAAATCTTGGAGTCCAGCTGTAATGTGTGTGGAGTGCATCTTTGAATTCTGGTTGTTTGTGCTCTTTGGTGTTTGCTAGCTGTTTGATAGTGTCTCTCTGCTTGGATTTATGAAAGTGAGCCAGCTTCTTCCAACACTGATGGTGTTTCCCTGGAATTTGTAAGCCTGGAATAAACCTCTAATAAACCTCTTTTCTCTCATAAGCCGTTTCTGGTCAGGTATATGTCAGGCAACATGAAGCTGCCTGCAACAACCCTTTGGTTGGGTTTTTGTTATTGCAGAATTAAAGATTTTTTAAAATACATTCAGAATATTAACACATTATTGGACATATGATGTATATGATTTATAAATATTTTCCCTTTCTATGAGTTCCCTTTTCATTTATTGATGGTAAATCTTTGGTGCACAAAAGATTTAGTTTTGATGATGATAAATCTATTTTTCTTTTGTAACTTGAACTTTTTCATAGCCAAAAAACATCATCAGCAAATCCATTGCTATAACATTTTCCTTTTGCTTTCTTTCAAGGGTTTCATATATTTAGTCCTTATGGCTAGACTTTGATCTATTTTGTTAACTTTTGTGTAAAGTGTGAAGCAAGAGCCCAACATCATTATCTTATATGTGGGTAAGTAGCTTTTCTAGTACCATTTGTCGACGAGACTATCTTTCCTCCATTGAAAAGTTTTGGCACGCTTGTCAAAAATCATTTGACCATATGTGAGGTTTATTTCTCGGATCTCTCTTCTATTTCAGGCCTATATAACTATCTTTATGCCAGAACCACACTGTTTTGATTAGCTTTATAGTAAGCTTTGAAGTTATGGAGAGAGACTTATAATTTTGTTCTTTTTCAAAACAGTTTTGGTAATTTGGAGTTCACTGAGATTCCGTATGAATTTTAGGGTGATTTTTTTTCCATTCTTGAAGAAATTTTGTGGTATTAATGGGGATTGTGTTGAATCTGTAAATCACTTTAGAGAAGTGGAATTCTTGAGCTGAATTTTATAACTTGGGATGAATGTTGTAAAAATGCCCTGTCAGCAGCCTGGTCAAGTTATATGAGTTCAACACAGAAATGTTAATCCTGTATTGAGACCTATAAAAGACTGTAGATTTCTTATCGGGGTTGAATTTATTTACCTTTGGAAAGGCAGTTTTCTTAAAGTGCTAGTCATAGTTAGTATATATTTAACCTGATTTGTTTTAACAGATAGCAATATCTTGTTCATATTGTTTTTAAATTTTTCTTTAAATATTTCTCTCATTAAACTTCTAAGGTTATGTAAGTTGTTTTTAGGAGAAAAATAGAGTAGTTATTTTCCCAACACCATTTCATGTAGAAAACAGCCAATTACTTTATAAATAGAAAAATAAATTTGAAAAATGAGAAAAGACAAATTTGGAATGTATTCTTAAGATAGTCAAAAGGCTTGCTTTCAGACAAGGGGCCCCTAGGCTGACAGTAGACTAAGGTTCCATGTAAAGATGCCATAATTTCTATTATCTTTCTATAAGAAGTACAAAAAGAAACACTCAAATTCCTCCTACCCAACATATTGCTGATGATAGAGGTGAAGGACAGAAAATAAAAGATTAAACCCAGAGTTGGCAAATTATACTTTGTGGGCTAAATCCAGCCATCCAGCCCACCACCTGTTTTGAAAAAAAAAATCCCACTGGAGTATAGCCGTTTTCATTCTTTCATGCATTATCTGTAGCTAGAATTGAGCAGTTGTGACAGAGACCATATGGCCCATCAACCCTCAAAGCCTAAAATACATACTCTCTGGACTATTATAGAGTATAGAGTTGACCTCTGGACTACACTGTTGACAGGTGATAATGAGTTTATTTTACCTAAGTTTAAATGTGGTTAAAATGAAGACACCAATGTCACATATTGGCCATTGCAAGGGAAAGGTTCTAGGCTGGCAGCATGGGGCAGATGACAAAGATAGACAGGTTTTAGCAGATCTGCCTCTTCTGCATTGGGGTACAGTTCCTACACAGAAAATGCTAGCAGTGGAATGCTCCACAGCATATCAAGTCCAAGAGTTGAGTCAGGATTCACCCAATGCCCAAATAAGGCTTCTTAGAGGAGAAAACGAGGAGGAAGCCAGGAGGGGAGCCACTGCAGCATGGGGGAAGAAATGATAGGTGTACCACAGGCATGGAGAGCTTGGTGGAGTTCTTGGCTCTGGGAGCTGCTCCTTGTGAGTTATTAATTCACAATATAAAGCATGACAGATTGGGAAATTCAGGTATTAGAACACAAGAAACGGAAATAAGCATTAGGTCCAAGGTGGGTAAGATAGTCCTTGAATAAAAGAAAGACCGGAGAACTGTATCTGTCAGAGTCTTAACAAGAAGCACAATCGTCCCACAATTAAGAATAAACAATCGGATGAGAGTACTAGGATTGATCTGTGCAATAGAATATGCTAGAACAAATGGTATGTTACTTGTGAGATTAGGTTATAAAAGACTGCAGATTCTCTCTTTGGACCTCTCTCTTCCTTCCCCTCTCAGATCATTACTGGGTGTGTGAATGACTAAAACAGAAAAGACAACTCTGACATAAATTATCTAGTTCTCTCATTTTCTTTTCCTGGCTCAGTATGGTGGCCAGAGATGAGACCTGTCATAGTT
Source organism: Zapus hudsonius (assembly GCA_004024765.1). NCBI lineage: Eukaryota > Metazoa > Chordata > Mammalia > Rodentia > Dipodidae > Zapus > Zapus hudsonius. Next base: position 78,151 of record PVHP010001583.1, read on the forward strand.
TAGTTTTTCCCTATACCTCCTTCCTCACATCACCCAAATCACCATCCATCCATGAAGAGAACAACTTTGTGTTTTCATTCAAGACAATTAGAGTAGAAATGTTGGGAGTGGTATCTAAGGGCAATCCTTTTCTTGAATTATTTCTTTTGAAGACAAAAATTTCTAAGCATTACTGAGCCAACTATTACATTCTACTTAGGGGAAATGTTGAATAAATGAGAAGATTATTCTCATGGATTAGTTAGCTAACATGAACCCATCCCTTGAATTATCATACACTTAGAGCCAAAACTCATTTGCTTTTTGAACCAGCAAAATTAGGAAGGGCTTGGTTTATCTGTTTCCAAGGGAATAAAACCTGTCTTCAGAAATCTGCTTTGACTCTTTCATCTCAACTTCCATTTTTAGATAACTACAGAAGCTTAAAATTCGTATGTGTTGACTTCCCCATCAATAACGAGCACTAAGTGTTATGGTAGTTGGAGGCCTGTTTCAAAGTCAACATCTTACTGGCATAAATTAACTTGGAGATATATATTTATCATTCACCCTTAAACATTTACTAAACACATACCATTTACTTTTATTCAAGAGTCAACAGGGGCATAAAACACTTCTGTACCAAATGAGGTGGGGCAAGTCACAACAACAAAACAACAACAACAACAAAACTTTCGATGTACTAACTTACTATCATATATTCAACGAGCTCCAGAGGTAGTAGCTGCAGTTATTTTCATGTTGGGGGGAAAGGGTTTATTTTGGCTTACAGACTTAAGGGAAAGTCCATGATAGCATGAGCAGAGGCTAGACATCACCTCCTGATCAACATCAGGTGGACAACAACATCAGGAGAGTGAGCTGAATATTGGCAAGGGGAAGCTGGCAACACCCATAAGCCCACCCCCAATAACACACCTCCTTCAGTGAGGATCCAATTCCCAAAATGCCACAGGCTGTGGACCTAGCATTCAGAACAGATGAGCTATTGTGGACACCTAATTCAAACCATCACAGCAGTTTCACAAAATTTTTGATAGAAAAAAAATTTATCCTTATAATAAGAAATCGCTAATTTAACTGCCATTGTTTAAAATTTTTACTAGGCCAGAAGTGAGTGTTATATGTATGAGACTTATGTAAGAAGAAAAATGAAAAGTTGATTTGTCTCATTTGCATAATATTTAGAAATAGCTGAAATTATAGGTAGGATGTGAGTTAAATGGAAGTGGAATGCATTGTTAGAAAATATTCAGAGCAGAACTTCTAGAGATACTGCATCACTACAAAGTTTTTATGTTACTTCAGTAATACTCAAGACCATGGGATTATTCTCCTGTAATTTTGAAATGTTTCTACTAACATCAAAAACTTTGGAGACTTGAATGTGTGGCTCTATTATTTGCTTTTATTAATTATAAAATCAACTTTTTTCAATATTGGTTCAAATGGCTAATTCTATTTGAAATTCAATAGCTATTTCTCTTTAAGATATATGATGTTAAACATAAATGACAATGCTGAAATATTTTGATTTGAGAGGTAAACCCATAAGACACTGGGTTTGCTGATGCCTGGAAGAGGTTGCAAAGTTTATGGATTATCCTTTAGATAGAGAGGAAGCTTGTTAAATCTGATTTTTCAAGATATGGATCACTGAAAATACCTGCAGCTACCAACCTTTTTAAAAATATATTTTATTTATTTACTTGCAAGGAGAGGGAAAGAGAGAGAATGAATGGGTGTACCAGGGCATCCAGCTGCTGCAAACAAACTCCAGATACATGGGTGACTTTGTGGATCTGGCTTTATGTGAGCACTGGGGGAAGGAGGTTGAACCTGGGTTAGACTTTTCAGGCAAGTGCCTTAAAAGCTGAGCTATCTTTCCAGCCACCAACATTCTTATAGCAATTTACCTCAGAGCCTTAATGCAAATGTTCACATTCTAATTGACTTTGGGCATTTTATTACCTACTAGAGTAACATATTTGATAGGTAAAATTTGAAGGAAGACAAAAAAAAGTTAATTGCCAATGGAGGTGGGATATAAGGGGCAAAACATGCTTGGACATGTTGTGGAAAGACAATGCCATGTCACTCATATCTAGATCACAATGTTGAAGGGCAAAGGCTGAAGTTATTCACCATTCACACTGCCATATGTTTCCATAGTATTCTCTTTACTACATGAATTTCAATACATTAGGGTGATGGGTGTGTGGGCGAAGGAGGAAGCCAGAAGGAAAATTGGGAAGCTTGTGGTTTTCATCTGTTTTAATTACTTAAGCTTAGAGGAGAAAAAGATTGTAGCCTTAAAAAAAAAACCATAGTAATGAAAATGTTCACGAAAATAGCAATAGCTACAAGTTGCAGAGAGTGCTATGTGCTGGGCACTTTATGTGGTTTATGTGACCATCACATTCCCTCTCCAAACAGTACAGTTCTACTCCAGAGTTCCTTCACTATCTTATAGCAGAGGCTATTCAAATTCAGAAGGTCTGCTTCACCCTTGAGCTTGTGCTTCAAGATGGTGCAAAGAGTGTCCCTGATATCAGATAAGTGGTGACCCCTCCTCTTCCGGCAAATCCAGGCACACAAGGGACAGTGTGCTACTCCAGGAGAAATTGCCTTCACCCACAGGGAACTGCACCTAGTTCAGCTCCTCCTCTCTTTTCTGGGTTGCACTCAGCTCTTGGATTCATTCTGTGTCTCCATTTCCTATTCATATAGCATATATGTGGTACTGGGACAGGGAATGGCTTTCCCACTCCAAGGAAGCAATGTCCCTTGATGAGGCCAACACTTTGAATTTCCCAGTCAACACTATTTACTCTTCTGAAAGGAATGAGGAATCACACAGATCTGCTGAGGTTTCTAAAAATCCCAATATCAATAATATCCCATGCCATAAAACACGCATGGAAGGAGCAGCCTCAAATAAGGGAAGTGGTTCACCACCGAGGTTTTCAGAAGTCCCTGACTTCCTTCATGTGTGGATGGAGACCGACCCACTGTCCTTTAAACAATCCACGCTGTCCTACTCCTCTCAGTGAATTACTGGGGAGGACACCAGCCACTAGTCCTGGTCACTTTCTCTTTTCAAACACTTTTCCTCCTGGTGCCCTTCCTCTAAAGTCTTTTCTCCTAAACTTTGCTTTCGTTGGTGGTATTTAGACATGCTATTTTCTCTCCTCCTGGTGCGTTCTACGATTTGATCTAATTGTCCTGCTGTTCAAGTGTCACTGGCATTATTATTGGGAAGATGAATGGGACCCGGGTCAGGGTTCAGCCAGAAGGCATCTGCTTGCTTGCACTGCATAGTGAAAGCACTCAGAGGTGATTACTAAAGACAGCTTGGAAAACATTTGCATAAAACAAGCTGTTCTCTCTTTCCAAAGCTGGGGTGACCAAAAAAGGAGGTCCTTTCTTGGAGGGATAGTAAGCAGGAGAGAGGGGAGGTCCTTCCAGGAAGTTTCCTGTTTGGAATGCCCTTTTCTCCAGCAGGGGAGGCAAAAAGGGGAGTGCGTGATTAAACTGGGGCGAAAATGGAAACTTTGGATAGGTCCGAACCACCTGCCTGTCTTGCACATAGGACAGCCTCCCCAAAGAGTTTCCACTCCACTCGCAACGACTCTCCCTTAGGTCTCCACTGGCCTCAGGTTACTGCGGGCTCAGGTTCTCTCACCGGATTCTCTTCAAGTTGACAGCTCTTCCACTTAACCAAGGCGCCAGAAGCCCCACCAAGGAAGGCCTAGAATTCCTGGGGCTTTCTAAGCAAGTGGGACAACGGCTCCATTGTTCTTTCTGCCCTCTTGAATAGGGCAAGTGTCTCCTCCATCTAATCCGGACACTAAAGGAGGTCTATTTGGGGGGTACTTGGGTGATCACCTTCTTTCCTCTGCCCATTGTGTTCCTTTCTGCCCATGATAAATCAAACCTCTTTGGAAGATCCGGTGGACGTGGCTTGTCGACCCCCCCCCCAAAAAATTTTTTTTCTAGAGTGGAAGTTGGGAAGGAAGCTCAGCTCATCATAGTTCCGCGGCCACCTGCAGCCCGGGCTTCCTTCCGGACCTTTGGGTGAGCGCATCGAGGTGGCCCAAGGGATCCCCGGAGCCAGCACTAAAATACCCTCGAGGAGTGCAGGGTCCCCGGAGGCTCGCAGCACAGTCTCCTAGGTTGGGGATCCCGCCGCTGGCTCGCAGCGCCGCAGAAGCCCGGGAGTGCCCGCGCAGGGCGCACCTTCGCGGTGGGATTTCCCGCAGCCTGGGGGACCCGCAAGGAACCCCGGCCGCTCCGGAGGGCGCAGTGCCGCTCGCAGCACGCCCCAGCTCGCCATACTCGCCTCTCCTGGGTTCCCCAGCGGGCGCTGAGTCCCTCTCTGAGCATGCGCACACCCGCGCCGGCCCGGCTCTCCGCCTCCCCCTTGCGCCCCCTCCCCGCCAGCCTTTGGCTCCTTTCCTTTCATTAAGCAGACAGGAGATCCTGAAACCTGGACCCCGCGGCAGGAGGCGGATCGGCGGAGGAGGCCGAGCGCGGGATGGGCGCCAAGGGGGGCCGGTGATCCCGCGCACCCCGGGCCGCGCGCGCGCGCACACACACGCGTCCACACGAGCACACGCCGCGCGCTCGCCGGCTCGCTCTCCCACGCAAGCGAAATGCAGCAGCGCCGGGGGAGCGCGTCTGCAGCCGCCGCCTGAATGCACCTCGCCGTCCGCGGCCGGACCGCCCCGTAGGGCGCCCCGGAGGACGCTCAGACCCAGACCGAGGTGAGTGCGACGCCCGCAGCCTGGGCGCAGCTCCAGGACGGGGCCGCGGGCCGGGGACAGGCTCCCCGCCGAATGCCGCCGCGGCGCAGGTGGCCCACGCCTGCCTCGTGGGTTTCAAGGTGCCGAGGAGCGTAGCGTCCCCGGCTGGGCGGGAGGAAGGGTCGCCTCCTCCCAGGTGTCAGATGGACCCAGCAGAAAGCTACCCCCTCCGCGCTCGTAAACTTTCCTCGGCTGTCATCTGGGAAACGTGCAGACAAAGGGGGCGTGGAGTCTCCCTGGGTCCTGTTCCACCCTTCCCGCTGCTTGCCGGGCTGGGAGGGGAGCGGAGCGCGTGGGTGGGCGTGCCCCCTCCCCCGCGTCCTGCAGGTAGCTAATGCCAGATCCTCGTACAGGGCAGGGATGGGGATTTCTCACCCCCAGCTGCATGCATTGCATTGCTATTGATTTTTTTGCCTCTGGCGTGGGCACCTGCTAGTCTTTGGCTTTCCACCCTCCTGAGCCCTAGGCTTGTAGTACTGGTGCGCGGAGGTGTCGCCTGGAGAATTGGGATAGCCACCGGCTTTCTTATTCTGTACCAGGGCCAGAGGCACCAGGGTGAGGTTCGGGTCAGTGCGGGATGAATGATGAGTTACTGAAAGGCTTGACATAATCAACCTCAGAAATGTCAGGCGCCAGGGTCTCTCCTCCGGAGGAAGGCACTGTCTTCACACACCGACGCAGCAGCTGGGAGCTGGTCTTGGGGCTGCTGTAGCAGCAGTGGTCACAAGCGAAGATGGGGCTTCATTTTTATTTATTTGCCCCGGGTTTTTGACACACACGTATGGAATATATGGAGGTTTCTGGGTTATTATTTGTCTTTGTGGAGATACCGTTCTTTTCTTTCAACCTCTTTCGGGGGAAATCTTTTGCTGTCTACCACCTGGTTATATAGCCAGTGGACAGACACAGCTCTAAGTGTCTATTCTGCACTAGGGAGAAAAGGTCCTGAGCAAAGGGTTTCCTAAAAAGCCAGCTCCTCCGGGGAGGCGGGATCTCAAAGATGCCTGCCTGCATCTGTCAAAAGCCTGAAATCTGATGGCCAGTTAAGGTAGCCAAAACTGGGTCAGCAGGTGAGGCGTCCAGAGCCAGGACAAAGAGGAACAGAAGAGGGGCAAATTTAGGTGAGATGTGATCAGAGAGTAATTAAGGTAGGTTGAAGTCCAGAGTGTGGCACTCTTCAGTTTTGGATGAATTTGAAGCGGAAAATCATGCCAGAAAAATAAGCAAAAATGGAGCACGAATTCTCCCTCTTCTGTGGTTGGCAGATTCTGCTCATGGAATGGGACAGACATACTCTCGTTTGCAGATGTCTGGATAGCACATCTGGAGCGTGAAAGATTTGATTGTTCCTTTAGCCTGATGATACATTCATTCTTTAGGTCTAGAAGGTGCATTGTGAAAGTTTCTCCATCTTGACCCTGTTGTGCCTAGAAGGTGAGGTGGGTACATGGGTACCTTTTTGTCTCTTTATGACCTGAAGTCCTGGCTTTGTAAAGGAAGTCAAGCCAATGCTGGCAGAAGCTCAGATCCAGGACTTGTGACTGACTACTGATGATCAGAGAGCTGCTCTTCTCTTTGAGATGACGTGCAGAGGAGTTTAGCTAGCTCTCTCTGCTGCTTGGGACAGGGAACTGGCTTCTTTTATTTTATTTTTTTCTCTATACTTTGTGACTTTGAAGTAGAAGAAAGCCTGAGCTTCATTGAGAAAGTTCACGTATGAAAGAGACCTTGACTCATAAGTTAGCATAGCCAAAGATAGAGAGGCTTTAAAAAAAAGGGGGGGAAGAATTGAGAAAGGGGTGTATATTACTAAAACAGACTGGTTTTATGATTTTTTTAAAAAAAGATGTTCAGTAAGACAGAAATCTGAAAGTACTTTTTTATTTTTTTAAAAAATAACTAATGAAAAAATACTTTTTCCAGAAATATTTTCATGTTAAGATTGGCATAGTGGGAGTTTAAAAATAATTGTCAGCATATGTCCTTTTTACTTCATGGAGAACATTCTCATTGTTTTTGGTGCAAATATTGGCAAGAAGAAATCAAGACATTTTTTCTTTTTACTAGAGTTTATTATTTGCTGTGTAGTTGTATTCCCCCTTCCTTCATCTGCAAGATCATTTCAGTTTGATCATATGCAGATTCTGTTGACACAGGCTCATTGACCACATGTCCTGTAGGTAGCACCAGAAGTCATATACGAACATATAACACAGTTCTTCTTCTCAAACTGTTTGCAATCCAGTTGCAAATACAAGATTAACACACATTATTCAGTCATAGTGGGATAGCTTTGCATTGTAGTAAGCTCTTAAACATTCTGTTTCTGTCTCCTGGATTTCTCACCATTTAGAAAACCATGCATAACATATATTTTTAGGGGTGTCATGAAGCAGCATGACAAACTGATAGCCCTGTGACTTAAGCATATTGCACGGTTTTATTTTTATGAAACAAATACTGCCCCTGACAACATCACATAAATTAGTGTAAGTCATTTAATTTATATGCTTTGATGTGTTTTATTTTAGAACACTACATGATTTGTTAGAAAGTTAAAATATGGAGTTGCAAGAAATTAAAACGAGAATGGGTTAATTAAAAAAAAAGAAAAGAAAACTATGCATGGGAACTTGTTATGTGCTGGAGCCATGAAGGAGCAAAACAAAACAAAACAAAAATAAGACAGCAAAAAGCTCGTCCCAGCCTTCAGAAAGGAGGAAACCACCTATGATGTAATATAATTTACTATCCTAAGTGGAGAGTACACCGAGTGTCAACAGCACATACATGTCAGTGGGTTTTTCCCCTTTCCCTGGGGAATTTGAACAGATGATCCTTGAGACACTTGAAAAATGAATAATCTTTCCTAGTAGGGAAGGACAGAAAAGGCATTCCAGGGCAGAGGGAATGTGTGTGTGCTTGATAAATGAAGGTAACTGGAAGTCATCCCTTCATCCCATGTGGCTAGAGCTATGCGGGGCTGAACCACACCTGGGCAACACTAATTAACAACCAATGCTGTGGAGTGAGTGAGTGGAGAGAGATACGGCCAGGATGCTATGGAAGCACAAAGGGAGAGCTCTCAGCAAAGGGAAGCTAGGAAGATCAAAAAGGGTTTCTTGGGGAGGTTGATGTGAGCTGAGTGTTCAAACAATGACAAGGAAAAGAAATAGTCTTTCCTAAGGCAGAAAATCTATGAGTATCGGAAGTAGTTCCGAATGGCTGTAGCAAGAGATGTGGGGGTCTTAGCTACATGGAGTGGAACAAAATCACCAGAGGAATAAGCAGAAATCAAGTGTGAATAGAACTGCTCCAAGCAAAGGAGCTTCAATATTTTATAAGAAGGGTTAGGGGGTTTGAAGCTTAGAAACATTTGATTAGATTTGCATTGAAGAATTACGACCGTGTGTGTCCACACTGTGGAGGTTGAATTGGAGGTGGTGAGACTTTGGGCTGAGAGCTTCTTATGGAAACCTAAGTGTGAAATGACAGGGATGGTGGAGCAGGGTGGAGAGAAAGAGAGATCCCTGGGAAACCAGAGAGAAGTAAAAGCTGCTAATCCCACCAGGGCCTCCTTCTGTATTCATCCTCTAGGTGCACCCACTTGTGAACTTGGCTCTGTGAGGGCAAGGCAATCATAGCCACATCTTCAGCATTGAACACAGGCCTGGTAGAGAGTAGGGGCTCAAGAAACATTTGCTGAATGAATGATTAAAAAATGAATGTGCAATCCATTTGCAAAGTGATGGGACTGTATTAGGATAGAGGAAGCTACATCATGACCTCAGTTTCTCCAAGGGCATCCATTACTAGGAAGCCAGTGGTAAAAATGTTCCAGGGAAACCAAAGATGAAATTAACACATTGTCTCAGCTACTTTGATGAAGATTTGTCATTGAAAGAGCTGCAGAAAATGGCATTGGAACATCATTCTTATATTTAAAAAATTATGTCATCAGCACATCTTGGAGACACCAGCAGTTACACAATTGGTTCCTAATACATTATAGTTGGGTGGTGAATGTGAAACTCTTTTTCCTTATCTCTTGTCAGAATTGCCTGAATTTGTGTACTTTGTGCAAACTTTAAAAATGTGCCTAGAGGATCCCAAACTCTAGGGTCCTAATGGAGAGTTTGTGACATCTTAGCATCCTGGCACTAACCCAAGCCCAGATAATCTTGCATTCCAATTTGAAATTCCCAATATGACATATCAGCATGGAAGAAAGCAGACACTGTGTTCAGACTTACCATAAAGCTGACAGAAAAACAGCATATCAGACAACACTGTGCATAGCAGTGTTGTAACTGGATAGACGGTGACAGAGGAGTGAGGAGGAAGCTAGCCTGTTTTAAAGAAACATATCTTGTGGTATCCCTGGAACAACTTGGAAAGTAGTAGGACAGATCCCATTGTGTAGTGATTTCACAGTAAGTGTTAATATTGTGTACATGAAGAGAAAGGATGGCAAGAGCTGGAGACCATCAATCCAGAGACTAAATCTGAGCATTTAGCATCATTTAGGGGTAAAGGAGAGGAGTGAAGTAAGCTTCAGTGAAGATCATGGCAAGGGGCTTCTCAGACAAGATGGAAGAGAACTATCATGAAGACCAAACCTGGGGGAAAGAGAAGGGTAGTCAGACTGCAGCAAAGCATCCTGGGTCAGGCCATACATGGAATCTCATTTACTCTCCACCCCCACAATATGCACAATTTCTTCTTCCAATTTGTAGTCAAAAGCTTGTCTGTGGTTACAAGCTAGTCAGTGTCAGGGCCAGCTTATGTGTTTTCATCAAATCTCTCAGTTACCAGGATGGTTTTAGGTGAGGAAAGGCTGAAAGTATTAAGAGTAGAGAACTGTAGAAGGACAGTGAACAGAGTCCTCTGGTGACCCACAGGAAAGCAGGTTTAGTGCAGCAGTGTGCTCAGAAGCCAGGTTTCTGAGTTCAGAGGAGTGTGGAAGAAAGGGAGAGCATCCTGGCAGGGCACATCTATCAGTCGTGTATAAAGTCTGGCAGGGAAAAAGAGTTATGGGGCCACTGGGAGAAGGGGCAGTGAGCTGCAGGCAAGTTCTTATCAAGGAGAAGCAGATGGGAAGAGCTAGTGTTTAAGGACAAAGGGTGTGGGGAACAAGGGCCAGAGAGGAGAGGAGAGGAGAGGAGGAGGGAGGAGAAGAGAAGAGAGGAGAGGAGGAGGGAGGAGAGGAGAGGAGAGGAGGAGGGAGGAGAGGAGAGGAGTAGGGAGGAGAGAGACAGAGGGGAGAGAGAGAGAGAGAGAGAGAGAGAGAGAGAGAGAGAGAGAGAGAGAGAGAGGGAGGGAGGGAGGGAGGGAGGAATAGGTAGTGGAGGAAGGGGATGCCTCTCCTGACAGCATCTGCAGAAAATCTTGGGGGCAGATACAGAGCTCTCTTCTCCCTACAACTAAATAACAGGTGTTTCTTGACTCCTGGAGAATGTGCATCTGTGAGTGTCTAGCTCTTATGCAGACTGGTAAGCCTTGTTTATGAAGCAATAGGACGAGAGCATGGGCTCTAGCCAGGGACAGACTGCTGTCTGAATTCATTTGAGAGTCTGAATTAATTGAATTCTTAATACTGGCCCTGCCACTTACAACTGTGTGACTTTGGGCATGTGGAACTCTTCTCTGCTCATCCACGTCCTGCTATGCTTAAGATGGAGATATAGTAGGATGTATAATGAAGGATTGCAAATATTAGATGAGTTGATTTGTCCAGCTTGGTGTGGAGTGAGTGCTCTATAAATGGCAGGTATTGTATGTGATTACAGTTTTGATAAAAGGTACATCTTAGGCTCTGCCCAGGTCTCTAGTGATGTAGACTTTGGTGCCCATTTAAGAATTTTTTGGTTAGTTTTAAATAACTGACTCTAGTCCTGCCTTCATTATGTATTGGAATTAAATCATCAGGCACAAACATGATAGGAACTGGCCAGTTTGACTGTTATAGTCTACTTGTAGTTACACCTGCTAATGTTAAGAGAGTGACTTCTCTTAACATTTATCTAGATGTCAGCTTCTCACATCTGATGAGAAATATGGAAGTTTGCATGCTTCGGGCTCCCTGACCTCACATGATGGGACTTAGCCATTTTATAACATTGTTTTAGGAGCTGTGACTAAACATATTAATTATATACAAACTCGAAACATCTCATATGTAAAGTTCCCATCATTCTTTAGTAAGTGATGTCCTTTCTCCATGGAAAAGTTTGTGTTGCTGTGTTTTAAAGCAGACTCCCAGTGGATGGGAAAGCTCTGTCGTCTATCCAGTGAGCAGGGCAGCAAGTGAAACTCAGGTCTGACTTATAATGTCCACCCCCTACTCATTGGCCCATCTATTCTATTTATGTCTCACATAAACTATAAACTCCTTACAGTTCCTTAATAAGAGTTTTCTTTTTAACTCTATGGTTTTCAGCCACGTTGCTCCTCATTCTGAGACTACATGCTTTAGGTTGGCCTCCCCACTTCACACAATGTTAGCTTTCTTCTCTGGGTTGTTTCAGGAATCTCTTACTTTATTTTCAGTGCCTAACTCAGTGCTTCTTGGCACACAGTAAGTGCTCAGTAAACTTTTTTTTTTTACTTGCAGAGCTAAACAAATGAATCTTGCCTTTTTGGGCCATTGATGATACCCTAAGCTATGTAGCTTCATGTTATAAAAACACAGAATCTTCAAATGCAGTGAACTACAGGGGTCAGAGGACAGTGACAGAAGCAGGGCTGTATATGCAGTTTTTGCATTAAGTATGAATTTTAAGTGTTGCATAAAAATATTGTTTTTGAGTTTTTGGAAGCCTTTTGAAGTTTTTGCCTGATACAAATGCCTCACTTACCTGCTTGTTCCACATAGTGGTAGAAAGGACATGCCCTCGCCTTCTCAACTCTGCCATAGAATCACAGTGACTCTGGGAACAAGTTCCCACTTGAAAACATTGAACGAAACACCATCCAACATGGTGCTAAGAGCTGTTGGCAAACATTTGATTATGACCTGGTTGATCTCTACCCAGTAAATGTTATGTTCAGTGATTAAAGCAATACCAAAGAGTTAAAATAAAAGCAAAATAAAAGCCTTATCTGCCTGTCATGTGTTTACTCTCTGCCTCGGGGCTGGAGGGAAATGAAGAGAATGTCTAGACTAGTTCCTTCATGTATACACTTATGCATGTGGCTTTTAAGGTTTCTGAAGCCTCCAGCTAGAAAAGGGAGAGAAAATTATCATACCTGTCTACATGGTTGGTCTTGTATGATAGTACTGGTAGTCTGTATTGAATAATTAAGGTCAAAAGGTACAATGACAGAGTTTGGCCATTTTTAAAATTAAAAAAAAAATAAAGGCAGAGGCTGGCGAGATGGCTCAGTGGTTAAGGTGCTTACCTACAAAGTCTAACAACCCAGGTTCGATTCCCCAGTACTTAGGTAAAGCCAGATGCACAAAGAGGCCCATGTATCTGGAGTTCATTTGCAGCAGCTAGAGGCCTTGGCAAGCCAATTCTGTCTCTCTCTCTTCTCTCTCTACTTACAAATAAATAAATAAAATAGTTTTTAAAATAAAGGCAAAGGAACATGAATGCAAAGGAGAAAAGGAGGTCAAAGAAGGAAATTTTAAGTATCTATCTACTCAGTAACATGTAGGTTATAGCATGGCTAACCAAGGGGCTTTCTACGTATAATTTTCATAATGTTAACAACACTCTATCAAGTAGTTATTGATGTCCCCATTGACAGCTGAGCAAATCAAGCCACAGAATGTTGATCTGACTTGCTCAGCTCGCTGAGCTAGAGCTGCTTTCAAACTCAGCGTCTGTGTCCAAAGTCTTAGTCCTTCTGGGGACCAAGGCTTGGAATTTTAGGTTACCCCATAACCTCTTTGTGCCCCGTGAAACCTTAGCTGGCAGGCTTCAGTGGCTTGTCAGTGTCAGCAGGATGGGGAGCCAGCAGTCAGCTCTGCATTCTGCTGCTATTTTCTCCTTATGTGGCCCATTTATCTTTCCCATCCAGCAGTAACATCACGGAGCCAAGGTGCATACACACCAGAAGAAAGCACCCTCTTTGTGTGGCTGTGATCATTTTCACATGACTAGAAAGCACACATTTTAGATTGCCTCCATTACATTAGAAATGGCCTTTTCTTTCCATATCTTGGCATCAAGTGTTCTAGTAATGTTCACAGGCGCTGTGTTGAAAAGGTGATCGTGCTGACTGGAGCAGATCTGCCACGAGAAGGGGTAATGTCTTTGCACGGTTGACTGGCAAGGGTTTCTGGGGTGCCCTTTTTATTGAGATTTCTGATGAGAAGCATGGAGCAGTGACCTCTCATCAACATTTAAATTCAATGAAATACATAATCAAGTGGAATCAGATACAATTAACAAGAATGGTCTTCAGAGCCAGCACGGATGGCTGCTCAGCCCAGCACACTTTATCACCATTTCCATCCTCCAGCGTTGCTTGCTATCACCTCCAGGCAAAGCCACACACTCAAGTGCTCTAAGAATCAGCTCTTGGCCTTCTCTCCTGAGGTCACAAGAATCAGAAAAAAATAAAATAAAACAGGAAGGCGTTTTCATTCACACTTGTATGAGCAGGGAAAAGATATTATCTCTCTAGATTTATTTTTCTTTTCCCCTCTAGCAGTGTAAAAGCTAAGCAAGGTTTTAGTTTTTGAAATGGGGTGAAATATGACATGTGACACAGTTTCTGGGGACAATAATAGTTATTTATTAATTTAAAAATTAAACCAGTTATATATGTACTAAACATATATAAAATGCATATCTAATAAAGCTGAAAGTAAATATTCAAACTTACACCACAATCTGTTTCTCAGAAAAAAAAAAACAGTGTTAATTGTTTGGTATATGTTCCTCAAACATTTTTGGTCCATTAACATTTATAATTATTATTTTTTATTAAATAGGAGGATTATACTTTCTATAATATTTTATCACTTATTTTTAGTTACAGTTTCAAACTGACCATCTTGTTTTGATTAACAAATATTTGTAAAATATTCCTATATGAGAATGATGAACATTTCTCTCTAATTTAAAATAGAAAATGACTGATAAACAGATTTGTTCTGAACATCTCACAGAAGTCACTTATTATACCATTTTGAAGAGCTCGCATCCTAGCAGGAGATATAATTATGAGGGCGCTCCAGTTGAACTTCATCCATGGCAACTGCTATCTGTTCTTCTTGACTCACAGAATTCATGGAAGGAATGGTCCATGCCTATCATTTGTGGGTTTTTTTCCAGATGAGAAAGCTGATGTCCTTTGTGGTTAGGTGATATACCCAGAGTCCCATACCTGGTGACTGGACAGGCTAAGATAACAGTCTGTTTTCCAGACCATGAAAGAGGTGCCGATTCCATTATGCCTGATTTCAGAATAATTCCCACCTTAGTAAGGGGAAGCCAGGGAGCTCAGGTCAAAGCACCAGTTGAGCAAACTTGTGCTTCATGTAAGTGTTGCTACCCATGAGCTTCTGCAGCAATAGCCTTCTCATTCCCTGCCCATCTCACCCTGGTCCCTGCTCCATCTTTTTCTCCGCTAAGGCCTGTGGCATGTGTGTGGGCAGGTGGGGTTTGGGGGGAAGAATCTTACATCAGGAAAACACTTTGAAGCTAGACAATGACCTCGTAATGTGAAATGAGAAGCTAACCATAGAGGGTGTTTATAAACATATTACTAGGGTTTTTTTTTTGTTTCATTTTGTGTTTTGCTGGCTTTTTGCCAATTTGACCCTTAAGGAATGAATTCCAAAATAAATGCATTGACCTGTCAAATTCAATCAAGTCATGTGCTTTTCCATGTGCTAACTTAAAAGTTGTTCCCATGATGAAGCATAAATAAAACAAACACCCCAATTCTCTGTCCTTCCTCTGTCAGGTTAAAGGCTTCAGTGTTGGGGCAGATGGAATGGAGTTCAAGCTTCTGCTGTACTGTTTCCTAGAAAAACCATGAAAGTATCCCTGCTCCCACAAGATTTTCATAAGGAAAACTAAAAACATTGAATACATGTATGTTTTTAACCTCATATATGATCCATTATTGTGGAAATGTAAATTTGCATAGGAAATGTAGCTGCCTTGGCATCTTGACCTGTGAGCTTACCTGTGATTACTAGGTTTGAATTACTGACCAGTCTTACTTGGTTTGTTGTGGTCTAGAGTACAGCAGCTAGGGGCAGCTCTGAGAAGGAACTGTCAGCTACCCTGAAGTTGTGCTTGAAATTTCTCCTGGGAAAGCTGTGCAAGAAGTGGGAGCATTGCCTGAAAACACATGATCAGACCTTGATCTCTGTGGATTTCTTTGGAGAATAATTATTGGATATTGTGGGGGTTCACTTGCTTTGAGCAGAAGTTTTCAGAAACATAAATACTAATTAAATAGAAAACTTTGCCAAAGTATTGCAAGTAAGTGTAAAAAAAAATCTTAGAAAGTTTAGCCATATTAAAACAGATTATGATGTCCTTTGTTCCCTCCCTCCCTCTTTATTTTTCTCTCTCTTTCTTTTTTGCTTCCTTCCTTTTTTTCCTTCCTTTCTTCCTTCCTTCCTTCCTTCCTTCCTTCATTCCTTCCCTCCCTCCCTCCCTCTCTCTCTCCCTCCTTCCTTCCTTCCTTTCTTCTTTTCTCTCTCTCTTTTTCTTTCTTTCTTTCCTTCTTTCTCTTGTGCTGGGGATGAGCCCAGAGCCACATCCCTAGCCCTCTATACTTTTAAAAGTTGTCAGCCTTTAAAAGTGTCATCTGGAAAAGCAAATCTTGAAGAAAACAGTGAAAAGCTATCCTCTACATTTTTGGTGAAAGTTGAATACATAGAAAAAGACCTGAGCTGGACTTGGTGGTACCTGCCTTTAATCCCAAGTCTGTGGAGGCAGAGGTAGGAGGGTAGATGTGAGTTTGAGGCCACCTGAGACTACATAGTGAATTCCAGGTCAGCCTGGGCTAGAGCCATACCCTACCTCAAACAAAACAAACAAACAAAACAAGGACCCTAAAGAAGAGGAATTGAGTTTATTCAGAATTGAATAGTTGGGTTCCGTGACACTATGAGAACATTAAAGTCACTAGGGCATAAATCAGAATTTAATAGACAATTATCAGCTTTTCCATTTCAGATATCCTTCCTCCTCCTCCATCTGGACTCTTGCCTTAGATTTAGTTCTTTGGTTTCTGTACCTTTTCCTGCAAATTCAAAATTCTTTTTTGTCAACCCAGAGGACAGTTCATAAAATA
The DNA here is from genome assembly GCA_004024765.1 of Zapus hudsonius. NCBI lineage: Eukaryota > Metazoa > Chordata > Mammalia > Rodentia > Dipodidae > Zapus > Zapus hudsonius. The sequence continues at coordinate 94,224 of PVHP010001583.1, forward strand.
ACGACCTCTTTTTCTTCTTGTTCCCCAGGAAGGCATACACTGATCACTCCAAGGATAATTTCTCTCTAGAAGTTTGTCTCGCCAACCATAGACTATTACAGTAAGAGAATATGTACTCACCCAAAATTTTTTCCTTTCTGTTGCTTCAAAGTGTCAGATTCCTACTCTCTCTCCTCCTGATGGTCGTACGGTACCTTCAGGAGATGTCTAGATTTTAAGTAAACCTGCTACTGAATATCCAGGACCATAGCAAGGAGCTTTAGAACTGTTCATAATTTTCAGAGGAATTATGAATTATTTCTCAGTTTGTGTGTAGGAAAATGGCTGTAACCTAAATGATTATCTATGTTTATTCAGATGGGAAATTTTATGGCATTATGATTTTCTGGGTAATATTTCATAAATTATGGTGGTTTCATATTTTAAAACATTAGATATAATAGTTGCTTCATCCTTACAGGAGATGAAACACAAACTTTACCCATTAGTGCTGTGTTTTGACTTCACCAGGGGCAGAGCGTTTCTCCTCTACATCTCCCTAGTCTTCTTTCCATTTCTCCAGACCTACAGTTCCTTATTTTGTCTTTGTTTATTCTATTGATGATCTAAATAGTCATTGCTACTGATCCCTTACATATGACTCCCACCTTCTCTCTTAGATAACCTAATGATCCATATTTGTCCCCTGGCAAGAGAACACAAAGGCCATCTAGAAAGGTGTGAGATTTCAGTACAAGATCTGTGGTTAAGTCATGACCATGTCACTCACTGGCTGTGTAGCCTGAGAGTTTTCTTACTCTCTTGAGAGTTATTTGTTTCACTTGTAAAATGGAGACAAGGATAACTTAAAAAATAGAATTATGTTGGGATAATGTCCAAGAGGATAAACTAAAATTCTTCACAAGTACTCTTTATGAATACATTATTCCTAACTCAGCACCGTCATTTTTATGTACTCCTTCAGCAGTCTGAGGTTCAAATTTTTACTGTTCACTTGTGAGTTGGAGACCAAAGCAGGTAGTATGATTCAGATGGAAATAAATGTGCCAACTGATATTATAAACTGCTGTAAGAGCAGATATATTTCTCTTTGCTATGACTTGAATTCTATAGTAAACAGAGGATATGATTGGTATTCCTTACCTAATTTGCCCAAACTTACTTACCTAGGGATAAGGTTTATTCTTACTATGTTCCTTTTTGAATATAAAGAATGTCTAAGACAATCCAGAGGATTCCAGAAGGTTCTAAAACTGAGTAAAGCTGAACTTTCAGTAGTTGAACAGGTGGGCTGCTTACAACAGAGACTCATACAAGGAACACAGGAAGCAAGGGGTCTCAGCTGGTCTAGAAGCAGCCAGCTATTTCACATGAGCCTAGAATAGAAATAGTAAGGGTCTGACAGTTTGTATAGCTTGAAAATATTCAAACCAATGTCAAAGTAAGGGTCCCTGCTTTCTACCTCTGGGAACCTGGAGCAGCCAAAGCCATTTTGATCAGAATCATCTGGAAAATTCAATGAAATGAGTAGCCTGGGCAGAGCCCTGAACAGATTGAGGTCCTCACATGCAGTCAACGGTTGAACCCAGAACATGTTTGTGTTCTTGATTTATTAGACATATTTTGGTATACAGTCGGCATTTGTTGGTTGGTTGATGAGATGGCTGTGTAATGAGTGAGTGGAAGTGAACTAAAAGAACAGCGAATGATTGGGACAACTGAGTTTTGGGGAGTTGATAGCTGGATGCCTAATTGTCTACGGGGACGGAGAGAGGAAACCAACTGTGGACTCCATTAGAGAGTCCAAATCAGTGTTCTAGAGGAGCACACTTTAGCAAGATGAGGTTAATAAGACACTGTCCCCAAAGCCAGGTAAGCCATACTTGGTGATGCCACCTGATGCTGGAAGAGGAATACGTTGTTTGGCTTCAGGGACATCATATACTGTAATAAGAAGAGCCAGGGCTCCAGATACTACCTGATTTGATTTATTAGCTTTTATCTGGGCAAGATTTTTAACTTCTCTAACCTTCAGTTTCCTCCTCGGAAAATGGGCTCATGGGCCTCCACCATGACATTCATTGTAAGGAGTGTCTGAGCTGTCAGGAAATCTCCCAGCTCATTGTTTATTCTCTGCAAGTGTCAGCTGCCTTCCCATTCCATAATCTTGGACTACAAAAAATACAGAAGGATCAGTAAATACTTTCAGGGGATACACATGTTAAAAACAAATGGAAATAAACAACTGCTGGCATTACAGAAATTCCTGTTAATTAGCCAACCCTGGTTGACGCTTACAAAGTCCAACAGAGACATGATTAAGAATGAATGAGTCTGCAGGGAACTATGTGGAAGAGGGGGCAGAAAGATTGTAAGAGCCGTGGTGGGGGAGACTATCCACAGGTTGGGTACCCTCCAGTATCAACACACCTGGGCCATGAGGACCGGACTAAGTACTAAACTATCCAGGGTCCCCTGCCACAGGGACTGATCCAGATGGCCCACGGAGGAGAATATCCAGCTGATTGGGGAGGGGGGCGTTAGGGAATTGGGGATAACAACTCATTGTTTGCCCACTGAATAATGCAACTCATTATGGACAATTAAAAAAAAAAAAGAATGAATGAGTCTGTAGATGTACTGTGTTGAGGATTTGTTAAAAACAAGCTTCATATTTCACATTGCCCCGTGTGGCTCTGTCCCCCAACATTTCTCCAACCTTCTCTCCCTGCTCTAGAGCTGCTAGGCACTGCTTCTTCTTTGTCTGTTTTAGGCTGTCCTGACATGACCACTCATGCATCGCGGCTCCCATACCCAGAGTTAGTTGAGGAGCTTATATTTCCCGTATTTTCAGGCAAACAGAACTGTACAGTTTTATCTTTTCTTGGCCATCATCTGTCTCAATTCTTCTTTATCTCTCTTATCTTACAACAGCCACTAAAACCTCCTTTTCTCTTTTAATATTTTCTTGACCATTAGGTGATTCTTGCTGTTAACACTCGTACAAGTCATTGAACTTACTTCATTTTAATACTTCTATCTTGAATATGTGTCCCCTTAAGTAGATTATCTTCAAAGTGGGACTTATTGACAACCCCTCTCCAGTTATATTCCTTTTTTCCCCCCGAGTCATATTCTTTTCTCTAGAAAACTTCTCTTTCCTTCTCCAGGAGAAACATTTTTAGAATTTTTGAGCCATAGTTATTCTCTAAGACTTCCTTCTTCCCCCACATATATACCTCATTCTTCAAATCATTTTTTTGACTTTTAGATAAAGGAATGTTGTCTCTTTTCTGCCTGTTCACACCCTTTCAATATTTCTCCCTAGTTACCATGAACTCTCATGTTTCTGTTTTGAAGTTACTCTCTGTACGCTCATGCTCACTTTACCTTGGATCAGAATGAGTTATGGGGCAGAAATCCACCTGATGTGATAATCTGCCCACTGAGACATGAAATTGAATAAAGAATGTCAAGGGTGTCTCTGAGCACTATGTGAAGAACCTTATCTTGTTACTAGATTACAGATGTTTGTCCTCTACCTCTGCTCTACCTCACAGTGGTGGCTACTCTGTGGGTTGTATCAGGAACACAGTCTCTATTACCTTTTGAAAAGGGTATCACTCCATTTTTCTCTCCTTCTGCTGTTCAGGCCTATTGTTGTTCCCACAGATCCACCCTCAGGTCTGAGTCACGTGGGTCCTCGGCATTGGGTGCTTGGTGCTTGTACTTTTAAAGAATTGCCTGTTTAAAATGCTCAGGCTGTCAAGTCATTCCGCTCCCTAATACCTGGGTGACTGTGGCCTTCCTTAAACACTCCTGACTTTGAACAGCACATGGGATCCTTTCTCTTTTCATCTCTTTTGATTACTGCAGTGTTTCCTTTTGTCCTTCTGATCACTGCTATTACTAGAATCTTTTAGAACTGAGTTTTATTATGGAGGGAAGTGGTTGAACTCAGGTGACTCTTGGTAATTCTCCTCAGATTTCATCATACTGGTAAGCACACCTCAAGCTAACCAAGAATAATCTCAAAAAAAGTCATCACCTATGATATTCATGTATTGAAATCGTACAAAACTGCACAATTATTATATGTGAAAATAACCAAGGAGTTTGTTGACTGAGGCTTTCATCTGCTTCATTCCACTTGCCATCCTTGGATGCCTTGTGTCCTAACTTCGTTTATTCTTTTTCTATGTCTCCAGAACTGTGTCAGGAGAAATGTGTCAGAGAAACAGAATCCATAAATAGATCGTTACTTGCAGGGAGAGATGCCAAATGGTCTTGTTCTGTGTCCAAGAAAACACTGGGACTCCTGAAAAGCAGAATGAAAAATGACAAGTGAGTTTATCATTATACTGGGAAGACAAAAGGCATCGACATAAGACAGTAAGAACCCTCATCTAGTGAGCATTTGAGGGAGGCTTATCCTGTGCTGATTAAAAGCCACAGGGATTCTGGAGCCCTTGGTCTTCTCAAAAACTAAATACATTTTACTGAGTCTCTTCTATGTTGCTATAAGGTATCACAGAAGAACTCAACTATTTTGGCATGTCAGCCTATTCAAGGAAAGCGGGCTCACAAAGAGATAGTAAATCACAATGAACCAGAGGAAATGTTCCAGTGTTCAAGAAAATGTTTCTTTTTCTTTAGCTAAAGTATAAAGATTAATGTGATGCTGTCTCATCTCAGGGAGATTCATAGACACATTGATTTTATAAAAGGAAACATGCACATCTCCTAATGCATTTGCATTAAATACTCAGACTTCAATAGCCACTAATCCTCAGGGGGCAAGAGAGATCTTGATTCAGAGCTATTGTCTAGAGGATGGCCATTCATGAATACAGGCCTGAAAATACACAAATACCGTAGTTTATGTCCACAATAAACTAATAAATGTACTACTAAAGAGTACTAAAATAAGAATTATATAACAGCAAAATGAGTAAAATATATGAACAAAAATCCATTAAAAGAGAAAATGCAAATAGTTAATAACTACACCGAGAGATATAGTTCAATTTCACTAATGGATGGACAAATAAAATCTTAAGGTGTCATTTTGCAGCTGTCAGATGAGTAAAGCATAAAAAATGTTTTCATTGACTGCTGACTCAGAGCGCCTTAGATATGCTGATGCTCACAAGAATTAATTCAAGAATATCGGAGCCTTGATTTTTCTAGCCAGGTCTAGGATGTAATTTTTGTGGAACCAGGTATCTCTGAAGAAGGCTTTCCAAATGATCAGGCATTATAGTTTCTCTGCTTAGTTGGTCTTGGAAAATACAACTATGAGGGGTAGTACGTAGGATGGTGGCTTTGGAAAAGGTTTAGGGAGCAGGGAAGACAGAGTCCAGAAGCTGGGAAAGGAATAATGGGAATGCACTCAGTAAGGCTGGTTTTTCTGTTGTTCTCTCTATTCAGGCTAAGTTGTTTAACAAGAAAGTCATTTATAAAGAAAAGAGAAAAGAAAAAAGAACAAGAATAAAAACAAAAAGGGGAAATGGAAAAAAGAGAATAAAAATTAAAAAAAAAAAAAGAAAAGTCATTTATGGGTCAAATTTTTCCTACATTGATACTTAGTAATAGCAGTTTTGATTGGGCCCAGAAAAACTAAAACTGCTCCAACTTCCCAAATCTGAAATTCCGAAGCCCTTGTGTGACTACAGCCTCTTGCTGTTTCATCTTCCTCTTGTGGTCCTCCCTTCCCACCCTCTCTTGTTTAGCCTATAAAGGCTTCTCTTTGTCACTCAATTGATTCACTTAAACTCCTCTGTCACTCTAAATTCATTTTGTCTCTTCCCATACCTTCCTTCATGTTGGTCTTTCTTAGTTGTGTATTTTCCTTTTTTAATTAATTATTTAATTATTAAAGTTGTACATAATCCCCAGCCACTACCCTCCTTTATGTCCCTTCTACGCATCCGCCTCAACTGATCCCTGTCTTCTTTCCAACTATTTCCTTACCTCTGTTTTTACTTCCTCCATCATTCATGACTGTTTGTCGATGGGCCCGATGTTAAGCAGGACTGGTGCAGAAGACAAAGGCAGCCTTGAGATCGCGAATGCAACAATCACTTTGTTGCTGGAAGACTGCAGTCCAGACACTCTTCCTTATATTGTGGCTCTGACATCCTTACATTCTTTTCTGCTACCTCTTCCTCAATGGTCCTTGAGATTAGAGGGTGTGAGAGAGATATCTCATTTAGTGCTGAACACTTAACTGTCACCTTTTCTCCATGCTTTGATGAGTTTTGCATCTCCCAAGCAGTTACCACCATCTGAAAAGAGAAAATTCTCAATATAAAAGTGAGAACAGCATTGATATATGAGCATACGTATAAATATTTGAGGAGAAATTTGGTAGGCATAATCTATCCATTTGGCTAAACAACAGTAGAATTGTCCAATTGCCCCCAGGACTTATGACCCTCTCAGCTGTAGGATTTGGCTAGATTTTCCATATCAGATATGAATTTTTTCCTGTGAAATGGGCCTCAAATCCAGTCAGAGAGCAGTTGTTTCCTCCATAACAGATATGCCACTATTACCAGTGGCCACATCTTATTTTCCATCTGTATTTAAAGCTATTTTACTTCATTTTACCATAATACTGATGTTGATAAGATTCCATTCTCTGCTTCTCCCAATAGACACAACATTGTTCTCTCTTTTGTTAGTATCATAATTTTTGCTTACTCTTTTTCTATTCATATCCTAAATAGTCTCTTATCTCTATGCCCTCCAGTGTTTTGTAACTACTGTCTGTATAAAGCACATCTCTTTCCTCAGCAATGTTCAGGAATTTGCCATGAAGTTTGAGATCTTCATTCTGACACACAATTTTCTCCACTAGGAAGCTCCAAACTCTTCCCCTTCTGATCTATTTGCTCAAGCTGCATCACAATTCTTACATTTCTACAATCATGCCCTGAATATTTCTTTTCCTATATCTTAGATTCCTTTGGGCACTTGCCAATGTTTTAACTCCTCTCAGAACCTACTAACTTTCTCCCATCTTTTCAGATTCCTCAAGCCAGAAATAATTATTCTCTTATTTTTTATGTTACATTTTGTAGTTTTACCAGAGCTCCTTTCGTTATGGTTCCTGGCTTTGTATACATGTCTCTCACTTTGCACCTCCTGAAAGGAAGGTAAATGCTTATTTTTTTTTCTTAAAGGTACAGGAAAAAATGGGATAAATTCTAGTATCCACTGGTTATAATCACTATAAATATTTGGATATATATTCTTTTTTAATATTTTATTTATTTAATTTGAGAGAGAGAAAAAAGAGAGAAAAAGATGCATACAGAGAGAGAGAATGGGCACATCAGGGCCTCCAGCTACTGCAAATGAATTCTAGACACATGTGCCATCTTGTGCATCTGGCTTTATGTGGTTATTGGGGAATTGAACTCGGATCCTTCTGCTTTGCAGGCAAAAGCCTTAACCACCGAGTCATCTCTCCAGCCCTGGATATATATTCTTGAAGGATTTTATGCCTATTTGTAGTTCCTTTCATTAAAAAAGTAAAATATAGTCATACATATTCTCAGGCTGGTCCTCAAATTCTGATCTTCCTGCCTCAGTCTCCTGAGTGCTAGGATTACTAGTTTTGCACACTACACCTTTATTTAGACCCCACTTTTCATTTGGGCCTGAAAACTATGGTCACTTAAAAATATACCATGTTTAGTGGGTTTACTTTTAAGCAAGACTCATTCTATTTAACTGCCACCCACAAAGATGGTACTGATTTACTCATTTCAGTCACCAGCACTTGTCTGTATTTCATTATTTCACAGTTACTTCTAAATTGGTGTTAAGAAGTTATTAGCACCTACAGTCTTTGATGAGTCAGGTGAGTGTAAAGGGGAAGGGTAGAAATAGGACAAAATAGAGACTGTATATTAACTCATTTTTGATGTTTCCCTTTGGGGAGCTCAGACTGAGGTGTTAAATAGCCTGATAGCATCTTACCTTAAATAGCACACAGAACCTAAAACAAAACAAAGGAAAGCATTTACCCTCCCCCACAAACTTGCCTTTCTTACACTTCACGTTTCAGTAAATGGCACCATTGTTATTTCATCACTTGAGCCAAAATCTGCTCCCCTCTTGGAGTCTTCCTCTTCCTTACTTCCTTTATTTAAATTAATCATTATGCCCTTGCCTTCAGAAAGCCTTCTAGATTGATTTCCTATCCCTCACTCCCATCACTACAGGCTTCAATTACACTCTGACTGCTCCTTCCTTGCTTGGATCATTATGATGTTCTCAGTATTCACCACCAGCTCACCTTCTGTGCGTTACCTACTCTAATGTCTAACAGGGCTGTGTTCCCAAACAAGAATATTTTGTGTTCCTTGCAGAAGCTTCATAGCAAGAATTAAATTCAAATGCCTTAGCAGAGCATTTACGTCCCCACACTGGCATAAAGAGAGTGTTCATTCTGCCTACCTTTCTAGTTATTTAAATGAGTGGGATGCTCTATGCTGTTGAATAAAGTCTGGGTACCAAAATCTAGTTATTTCTATAGAAGTACTTCTATGTGGTTGGAGTAAAGTTCTTGGAAGTTGGTTGTAAGAAACTGATGTAGCATGAAGGGTATTCTAGGGCTCAGTTAAACCAGGCTGAGAAGAAAAGCTCTTATTCTATTAAACAACAACAAAAACAAAAAACAACAACTAGAAGCACATGGTGGTCTCTGCCGCTCCATGCAATCTCTAAAAAAGGAAATATCAAACTTTTTAAACCAAATGCTTCCATGTCAAAAAATCATGAACGTGAATGCTCTTATCTATGGTAAAGTACAATTTCTTCAAGAAAATGTTTCTGGTAGCTTGGATTCTATAGCCTAAAGTCTTGAAATTCATAGGGTAATTACACCATCCCACCTCATGCATTTATTTCTTTGGTCACAAACTCAGACATGCTTCAGAATACAATTCCAACATTTCTGCAGCCATGGATAACACCATCAATTGGAACAGACTCCAAATTGCTTTAGCCTACTAGTCAAGGTGTAATATGTCTGTTAGATCTTCCTGCCTGTCTGAGGCTGTGCTTTGCACATTTCCACTAGCTCTCTCTCAGATAAGATTTATTCTTCACAAAGACTTATTACTTATTATCCAGTGCCCTGTGGTCCCAGAGGACATTGCAAATTGATTTGTTTCATTGCTTTCCTCAGGCCATAGCCATTGAAATCTTTGACCATCAGAAGGAGGAATTGCAAATAAATAAACAAATAAATAAATTATCAAGGAACCTCCTTTGTTTCAAATCTCTGTCTCCCACTATGTCGCAAAGCTCTTCCATCTGCATTTGCTGTGTCAGCCAGAAGTGAAGCAGACAGAATGGGAACTGAGGAAGGCCATTAGGAACAGAAGCAGCAGGAATTAGAAGAGGAGAGCCCCTGGCCCTGCTGTGAGCAGGAAGGCTGCAGGGATATCTGGGTAGGGAAAGGAGAAGAGGCACTTTCCTCCCAGCACAACTAAACACATGGTCATGTCATAAACAAAGGCTCCCTGTGGACTGCCTACCCTGAACTTCTTCGTTCCATTTTTAAAATTTTGAATCTATTTTAGTTGAAGTGATGATTATCGGTGGAAAGAGAGGTTATCATTAGGATGAGGTTTTTGAATTGAATTTAATAAGATCAAGTTCTATTTTCTTTGCAATATTTTTACATCTTGCATAGAATCATGTGTAACATTAGTTTACTTTGTGATTTATGTAAACAGTGTAAAGGACCTAAATGTAGCAGTCATTGTTTTTTTCTCCTATACTAATCTAGAAAGCAAAGACAATCTCCAATGCCAAAACACAGGTTACCAAATATGTTTCAAGTTC
>PVHP010001584.1:0-28009 GCA_004024765.1 Zapus hudsonius
CTCTCACCGCACCTTCCATGACAGCACAGATGGGACAGGGTGGCAGGGTGCGCGCGCTGCACCAGGGTGGTGGGGATCTAGAAGAGGCGGCCACCCTGCCCACCCGCGGACCAGCGGGAGGACTACGCACAGACCCCACCCACCCACGCACCAGCGGGAGGACCCACGCGGGCCCCGCCCACCCGCAGACCAGCGCGAGGACCGCGCAGGGGCCGGGACGCGGCAGCGGGCGGCGTGGCTCGGAGCAGCGCGCAGGCAGCAGGTGCGCTCCGGACGGCGCCCGTCCTCCAGGCGGCCATGAAGATGCACTTCTGCATCCCGGTGTCCCAGCTGCGGCCCGACGCGCTGGGGAGCCGCTACGTGGTGCGCCTGGGCTGGGCGGGGGGCGTGGGGCCCGTCCCCCTCCGCGGCCGGTCCCCGCTAACCCGGGATCCCGGGTCTGCTTGTGTGCTTGCAGCTGTATTCCGTGTACCTGGACGGGTTCCTCTTCTGCAAGGTGCGCTACAGCCAGCTGCATCGCTGGAACGAACAGGTGAGCCAGAGGGGAAGATGGATCCTAAGGCTCGGGCTGCCCCAGTCATACAGGGTGCGGTCCCAGTCATCGGCAGGCGTGAGATGAGGGGCTCTGGTGACATCCACCTCCTCTAGCCTGACGTCCCTGGAAGGCTGCTGGAAACATCTTTCTCTCAGTGCCAGGGCGCCCAAGGACGATGCTCTTCTTCCAAGCGAGCAAATCTTGTCCAGATCAACGGGTCCTCTCGGGAATCTCTTTCCGTTCAGGAGTTTTTAAGTTTCTTTCTTTGCTTTCAAATAGCCACATTTATAGCCTTCAAGTTCAGATAAGCTGGGAACCAGGGAAATAGATGCTTTGGTCTCTCAACTGTTGTCTCTGGCAGCCAGATGGATTTATTAGCGTGCTCTCTTCAAAATGGGCTAATGCAGTCAATGGAAGTTGGAAATATGCTTCTCCTTCGGTCCTCCTTCCTGAATTTTCTTCTTTTAATTTTTTAATGTTTTAATATTATTTGCTTGCGTGTGTGTGTGTGTGTGTGTGTGTGTGTGTGTGTGTGTACGCGCATGGGTGTACCAGGGCCTCTTGCCACTGCAGATGAACTTCAGACGTTTGTTACACTTTTGGGGTCTGGTTTTACATGGGTACTGGGGGATTGAACTTGGGTTGTCAGGCTTTGCAAGCAAGTACCTTTAATCTGCACTGAGCCATATTCCCAGCTAATTTTAGGTTTTTAAAGAGTACATACCTAAAGTTAGAAAGGAAAGAATAGGGAAGACAGAAAAAACTTGCTCCAAGGCAACAGATGTCAACATTTTGGAAGTGTGTGTGGAGGGGGGGGAAGGGAGGAAGTTCATTCAGACGGTTTCTGGGTGTTGTGTTTCATTTACCCATCTTTTGTTGATGCATAGCATTTAATTTTTAAACTGTGGAAAATATTGCAGGTGATACATGCCAGGGCATTGGAAAAGTCTATTTTCAAGACATGATTAAGGTCTTTGGAGTTAAGAAAATAGTTGCAATGTAATTTCTCATTGATTGAGGGATCCTCTCAGTATTATTAGTGCCTGTGACCCAGTAGGTCCTTAGGAATAAAGAAGGGCCTGTGAAATAGTTAAACAAACCATTGTTCTCCAAGTTAGGAAAAGAACTTGTTTGTACCAGACCATGACCAGGTCATGCCTATGTAGTTATGTTAAATTTACTGTAAGTTTCAAAAACTGGGTCTTGCCCCAGAGATAATCATTTTTGAGAACTAAAAATATTTTCAAAATAGGCCAGGTGCTGACTGGTAAATCACTAACTCCTTTTTCTGCTTCTGTAAACAGCTTGCCTTTTCTATGCAGTAAAGGATGTGGTGTTTTCTTTATAAGCTCTGAGCTACCAGAACTGGCTGCTGACTCTTCTGAGTAGAGTACAGTTAACCCCTCCCGGTCATCCGAATAAAGTTTCCTTTTCACTCTCCAGACCTTTCAATGTCTGTTTGATTTTGGGTCTGGGGTCATGCTCCATTTTACCTGGGGTTCAGATTCCTGAAAGAGGACAAACTGCTTTTGACCAAAGCATCTTTGGGGAGTTGTAAAGACTGCAGAGACAGGGAGACTGAAATCTTGCCGCACCACCTTCCTTACATGTAAGAAGACATCTGCAAAAGCAGGTTTAGTCACCTCCTTAGGGCCAGAGTGACAAGGGAGGCATCCAGGCTTAACGACACTGGGCCTTATGAAACGGGTGCCTGTTTCTTGCGCTCTGTTGGTGTCAGGCATGGCAGTGGGGACAAGTCAGGAAAGCTTGCAGTGGGCACTTCAGCAGGCTGGGAGGCTCTGCAAGTCCCTCACGCTGCTCCTCCATTGCTTTGGTCTCCTCCATGCCAGATGCCACCCACCTGACTCCTTCCCCATTCTGAGCTGACTTGATTCTTCCATCCTATCTCACTCCCTTTTGTTTTTGGTTTGAGACAAGGCCTGGCTATGTAGCCCAGGCTTGCCTTGAACTCCCCATTCTCCTGCCTTAGCCTTCCTGGTGCTGGGATTATAGCATGTGCCACTCTACCTGGCTCTGATCTCTCCCTCTTTCCCCACTCACATCTCCAGTTCCTGTCAGGCTGGTCTGAAACTCAGCCTTTCCCAGGAAGAAGGCCCTGGATTGCATGAGATGACTTTGATTTTTGTGCCACTTTGAGCATGGCTGATGAGGTTGGGTTTGGGTTATGGTGACCAGGGGATTTGACAGGATGGGATGGGTGAGTCAGCACTAGAAATAGAAACTGTAGAAAGGACACCATTTATAATTCCACTTGTCCTGGTTATCACCATTCTGGGATAAGTATGAGGGCTTTGAATGCAGAAAGGCAGGTGATATTGGACATTTAAGGGCAGAACTGTATGCTGGAAAGTTGGTATAAGAAATTATTCTAAGACTTTAAAAGTATCTGAAATAGTCTTCCATAAAAATCTCATACAAACATCTAAGAACAGGGGAGAAAAATTGTATTTTCTTTTTCATCTCTTTGAATAATGTTTTGACAGAGAGAATGAGCTTAACTCTGGAACAAGCCTTCATAAACTGGTGGTTTCCACAGCTGAATGATGCAGGGACAAGGTCTGTGTGGGTAGAACTGAGCTGTGGAGGTGATGGTTGACTTCTGGCAGACTGCTCTCATCCAGGTTGTTATATCTGCTGGGAGTTGTTTTGCTCCATGATGAGCACCAGAGCCTTCATCCTGTTGACTTTTCCCAGCTCCTGGCCTCAGGGGAGAGGCTCTCCTCTAAGCCTTCCTGCAGATGGGAATTCAGGTCGCACCTTATCACAATACTGCTGTGATCAGAACCAATTTGAGAGCTTCTGTGACATTTATGAACACATGCTAAGGAAGACAATTGTCTTTTAAAGATCACGTTTTCAGTTAATCAAGAAGTAATTGCATGCAAAGAAGACAAATGTCTGCTTCTGTTTAATGAAATTAGCAGAGATGGGGGGTGTATAAATCCTCAGGGATCCAACCTTGCCTGGTATGGAGTTCCAGCTTGGGGGGTGGGGTGGGGGTGCTCTGGTGGTAGGAACTGCCTATGCTTCCTCTGCCAACCCTTTGCTTCTAGATCTTCTGATGTGTTCAGGAGAAGCAAGAACATAAGTTTTCTTAAAAATAAGCCTTATTTTTCTGGGAGGAGGACAGTTTTAGTATACAAACAAGTAGAGAGTTCCTATACACTACCCCCCCCCCAGTTTCTTTTGTTATTAACTCTTTCTTAAAGTGTGGTACTTTGTGTCAATGACTGAACTGGTAGTGAAATGTTATTATTGTTCTTAACTATCACCCACAATTTATTCAGATTTTATTAGCTTTTACCCAGTGTCCTGTTTCTGCCCAAGACCACCAAGACACACATGACATTTTAGTTCTCATGTCTCCTTAAGGTCCTTTGACTATGACAGTTTCTCAGATATTATGTGTTTTCAAAATGATCCTGACAGCTTTGAGGAATCCTGGTCAGGTACTTTGTGGAATGTACCTCTACTTGGAATTTATGTTTTTCACATAAGATTAAAACAAAAAACCAAACATGTTCAAAAAACAAACAAGGGGTCTGGGGAGATGGCTCATTGGTTAAAGGCACTGGCTTACAAAGCCTGCTGGTCCAGGTTTAATTCCCAGCCACCCACATTAAGCTGGACCAGCATGTTTACATGAAGGGTTTTTATTTTTATTTATTTATTTGTGAGGAGAGAAACAGAGAGAATGGGTGCTCCAGGGCCTCTAGCCACTGCAAACAAACTCCAGATGCATGCTCTACTTTGTGCATCTGGCTTTATGTGGGTACTGGGGAATCAAACTTGGGCTGTCAGGCTTTGAAGCAAGCGCCTTTAACCATTGAGCCAGTTCTCCAACCCTATATGAGATTTTGTGTAGAAGTTTCTTGTGTAGTTTTCAGGTCAGTTCAGTATATAGTTACAATTGAGATTGTGGGAGTTTGTATTAAGACTATCTGATGGGCTGGGGAGATGGCTCATCGGTTCAAGGTGCTGTTTGCAAAGTCTGTGGTCCCTGGTTCAGTTCCCCAGTACCTACATAAAGTCAGATGCACAAAGAAGTACATGCATTCTCATTCATTCTCTCTCACTCACTTCATCCTCTCTAGATTCTTAATTTGTTTTGTTTTGTTTCTTTCTTTTCTTTTCTTTCTTCTTCTTTTTCAAGGTAGCGTCTCTTTAGTCCAGGCTGTCCTGGAATCCACTATGTAGTCTCAGGGTGGCCTTGAATTCACTTCATCCTCTCTAGATTATTATTATTATTTTATTTTATATTATTTATTTATTTATTGGTTTTTTGAGGTAGGGTCTCACTCTAGTCCAGGCTGCCTGGAATTCACTATGTAGTCTCAGAGTAGCCTCGAACTTTGGGTGATTCTCCTACCTCTGCCTTCAGAGTACTGGGACTGAAGGCATGGCCGCCACACCCTGCTTCAATTCCTAATTTTAAAGTTCTTTTTATATATCTTCCTTCCTTCTATGTCTTTGTTATAGATAGTGGTAGGAAGGAGGAGCCTGACTGGGTTTCTACTGGGATTATATGTCAATCTTGTAGGAACTCTTTAACTAATACTTTCCAATAGAAGTAGCACATAAACCACACATGTAACTAAAATTTCAGATAGTCACATTAAAAAAGAATAACTAGGAACTGGACATGGTGGTACATGTCTATAATCTCAGCACTTGGGAGATGGAGGAGGCTGGAGGATCAGAAGTTCAAGGTCATCCTTAGCTCCATAGTGAGTCTGAAGCTAGCGTGGGCTATGTGAGACCCTCTTTGAAAGCAACAAAGAAAAAAGAGTGAAAAGAAAAAAAGGTAGAATTCATTTTAATACTATGTTTAATATATTAAAAATGATTATTTTGATATGTAATTAATCTAAAATTACCACTGAGATATTTTATATTCTCTTCCTCAAACTAAGTCTGAAATCTGGACTATATTTTGCCCTTAAAGCACATCTAAATCTAGCCAAAGTGTTTATAGCCTCAGGTGACAAGTATTTACAATATTTGTTAGTACAGTTGTCAAGTTCTGGTGGAGGTGGAGCTAAGGAATTAAATTTCTAACTATCATCACTGAGTTCTCAGATATTGTAGAATGAATTAAGAAAATGTATGATGTCAGCAGGGTTTAAAACAAAGGCAAAATAAAAATATATGCCAACTTTACAAGTGATATGCTGAAAAATCTTCCTCCTTAAGCAAACCACATCCTCCTTCTTCCTCTGGCTACCACACGTGGTTCATTTGAAATAACTCTGTGCTCTGCAAGGAGTGTTTGTAGCTCATCACCCTTGAACCAGAGTCTCGCTTGCCTTAATTAACAGTGTTTTTGGATCTTTCAGCTGAGGCGGGTCTTTGGAAACTGCCTGCCACCCTTTCCACCCAAGTACTACCTGGCTATGACCTCATCTATGGCTGACGAGAGGAGGGAGCAGTTGGAACGATACTTACAAGATGGTATGTATTTGAATTTTGTTTTATAGCTTTATTATAGCATAAGTTACACATCACAAAATTCATTATTCAGTGATTTTAACATAATTACCTAATTGTGCAAATCATTATCAGATTCTAGTTTCACAATGTTGTCGTCACTCCACAAGGAAACTTCGTGCCTGTTTGCAGGTCTTTCCATTCTCCCTTCCCCCATCAGGCCTGGAAACCAGAACTCTCATGTCTTTTCTTTTTTAAACAATATTTATTTATTTGCAAGCAGGGAGAGAGAGAGAATGGATGTGCCAGGGCCTCTAGCTGCAAAGGAACACCAGATGCATGCGTCACTTTGTGCATCTGGTGTAATTTACATGGGAAGTTCTGGTAATTCCTAAGACTGGACTTATATATGTGCGTGGCACACCCAACTGCTTCTGTGGGTCCTGGGGATGGAACCTGAGCTGTCCCTCAGGCCTCCTCAGGACCCCGGGCTTGTGCAGGAAGTGCTCTGAGCTGCTGAGCGGCCTCTCTCTCTGCATCTTGATCCCAGGGGCACAGTAAGGTGAACATTGAACAGGACGGGTATGGTGGGCTCCTTTCAAGTGGACCTTTCAGATTGCCCTGCATTTGAGAACCCTCCCTCACTTTGGGGCATGGGGAAGGTGCTGCACTGCACTCTTGAGACTCCGAGAGCCCTTTGAAAGAGAGCCACTGATAGATCTCAGCGCGGCTCATGTTAACTTGGTTCACTGTCCATGTTTTTCAGTAACCGCTGACCCAAGCGTGTTGAGAAGTGATGTCTTCATTGAGTTTTTAAAACTGGTACAGCTGGTAAGCTTGCTCGTCCTTTCTCAGGCCACAGCCTTTCTGCAGAACATGTGTGTTAATAAAATGTACAAATTCATACACCAAATTCCTTCTTAATCATGACTCCAAACTTACCTTTGCCTTTATTTCATCAAATGAAGATATTTAAAAAATATTTTATTTATTTATTTGCAAGCAGAGAGATACAAAGAGAGAGAGACAGAGAGAGAGAGAGACAGAGAGAGAATATGGGCACTCCAGCCATTGCAAACAATTTGTGCATCTGGCTTATATGGGTCCTGGGGAATCAAACCCTGGTCCTTAGGCACTGGAGGAAAGCACCTTAACTCCTGAGCCATCTCTCTGGCCCTCAAATGAAGATCTTTTGGTGCAATTATTTCTCTTCTTTATCATATATTTAAAGTGTTTATTTGGTTATCTAAGCAAAATATGCCTGTTTTAAAATGGAACTCATGCTAAAATGTCACTAACACAGCAATCTGTCCTCCAGAGGGCCAGGACCTTCAGTCTTTTCTTAAGGCAGTTCAGAAACTTGGAGTCTAAAGATAAATATCCACGACTGTCTTCAGTTTCTCTGTTTTTGGTATTCTCCACTGACTGTAGATAAGGATTTCAGCTTTTCCATGTCTATTCTCTGGTTTGCTACCAATTATATACCAAATCCATAAGGTTTTAAATTATACATAGTCTTTTCATGAAACTATTTTTATTGCTGAACCAAACATTATCTATCATTAACTTTATTTCTTGAATAATGCTCATTTTTCCTTGACTTAAAACTCCAGCATTAAAAAGAAAACTGGGGCTGGAGAGATGGCTCAGTGGTTAAAGACTCTTGCCTGCAAAGCCTAACAATTGGGGTTCATTTCCCTGGTACCCACATAAAGCCAGATGCACAAAGTGGGCTCATGCATCGGGAGTGTGTTTGCAGTGGTATGCCCATTCTCTTTTTTATTTTATGAATAAATATTTTTAAAACTGCATTATTTAAAAGAAAAAGAATAGGGGACTTGGGAGATGGCGTAGTGGTGGTGAAAAGCACTCACTTCATGAGCCTGACAACTGCAGTTTGTCTCTTCAGAACCCACAGAAAGCTGACACACACGTGCCATCCCAGTGTGCTTCTGGCCATGGGAGGTGGAGTCGGGAGAATCCCAAAGCTCGGGGCCCAGCTAGTCTGGCCCTCACAGTGATAAAAGGTGAGGGAGCCTGTGTCAAGCAAAGCGAATGGAGAGGACCAGCACTCTGAGGTTGTCCTCTGACCTCCACATGTATGTGATGGCAGATGTACGCCTACATACCTGCCCCTGCACACACACACACACACATGTGTACATGCACTCACATACACACACATATGCACATACACATGCACACACATACACACATGCACGTGCATGCATATACACATGCACACACATGCAAGCACACACACACTCATACACACGAATCTGCTTGATGGTCCTTAAACATATGAATAACGCTTTTCAACTCTGGACACAGAATTTTTCCTATGATCAAATAGGCAAGATTCTTTCCCTTGGGAAGGTCTACCCAGAGCCTCTGTCTTTCCTTTGCTTGAGACGAGAGATACTTGAGCATGTTTGAGAGAACAGAAGAGAGAGACGGAGAGGGGAAGAGAGGAGTGGGCAGGAGGCATCGGCAGGCAGTTGTCCTTGGGGACACAGAGTGGGTACCGCGATAAGCATTTGCTCGGCAAGTTAACTGGGGAAGGATGGCAAGAAAGCAGGTGTAGGTGTGTGTGTTTGGAGTTTGGTGGGAAGTGGAGCTGGTTGGAATAGAATGAAAATCAGAATTCCATTGGGTGAGGCAACCTGTATGATGTGCTAGGGGGAAGAGCAAGGAAAGTGAGGGGGATGCCCTTTAACCTTTCGCCTTCCTTAATGTGGAGATTATCCACTTACAGGAAATGATGTCAACCGAAACCAGTGTTGCATGTCAGGACAGGACAGTGATGGGCTGGCAGGGAGGTCATGTTCATAAGCATGTCTCATTTTAGAAGGATCCCAGTTCCTTTTTATCCTTTCACACGAGTTATTTTGAGAACTATGACACAATAGTTACTTGTGTCTGCCTGTACAGGGCACTGTTAAAAATGAACCCAGACATAATCCTCCTCTGAAGGAACTTACCACCTAATTGGCCATTTACTGATCTTTAAACCAAGTCTAAGAAAGCTAAGAGCGGTCAACAACTGCTCCCTTCTATTCTGTGGGGTGCTGGGATTGAACCTAAGCCTGTCACGTGCCAAGCATGCATTTCACCACTGAACTTGAACCTCATCTCTAGGCCTTTTTTAGTCACAAAAAGGAAATTTATTTACTTAAGTGAAGTCGTGGAGGTTAGGTGGCTCCTCCCTTTTCGCCCTCATCCCTAAGCTGCCTCGCTCTGAGTTGATGTCCTCCTTGCTCCATACTGTGATAAGAAGGGGTGCTCCAGCCGCAGGACTGTGCCTGACCTTCCTTCTACAGCCTGTGGGACATGCCGGAGACAAGGAGGAAACAAAACTGGGTGCAGCCCCCCACCCTCCTATCTCATCCTGACCACTAGTGGAGTTGGGTATCCTGTGATCAGTGTGGGGACACTGGAGGGTTTTAAGCAAGAGAGTGGCATTTATTTATTTGCAAGGCGAGAGAAAGAGAGAGAATGAGAATTGGTGCCAGGGCCTCCGGCTGCTGCAAATGAACTCCAGATGCATGTGCCACTTTGTGCATCTGGCTTTACATGGATACTGGAGAATTAAACCCAAGTCGCTAGTCTCTGTAGGCAAGCGCCTTAACCACTGAAATCTTTCCAGCCAGAGAGCAGCAATTGTAAATTTCGATTTCTAAGCATTTTTCTGGCTGCAGGTAGAGGGTGTGGAGTGAGTGTTGGGGAGGTGGAAAGAATAGAAACAAACAGCAGGAGTCCAGGGCAGGGCGGGTGTTAGGTGGACATAAGGTGCTTGATGTAGGATCAGGACCTGATTGTATGTGAGTGCTGAACACAGCTTCCTGAAGCTTTCTGGACTCCTTCATTTCTTATCTGGGCCCACTAAGTCAAGCCCAAGCTGTGGAACTTTCTCTTTATTCTTACCACTAACAATATCAAAGGAATAAACTGGCAACTGAATATGATGAGTGGTGCTCTGTGCTCCTCATACATCCCCTCCTGAACCCTCACCACAGTCCTCAGAGGTGAACACTCATGATTCTTTCATTAGCACCGAAGGAATGAGGTGTACACAGAGTTGCACCCTGGGAACAATGGAGCCTCCACAGGACCCTGAAAAGTAGGGTGTTTGAGGTACAGAGGTAGAGGAAGGGAACTCAGCCACAGTGGACACAGGTGCCCAGATCTTCATCCAGGGATTTCTTCCATATGTATCTTTCTGAGCTATATCCCTTATATAATAAGCCAGTAACTCTGCTTTCCTTTTGCTTACAGAACACATTTAACACCACAATCACGCAAGCTTTTCTGGATATATTTCTGCCCAATGGAAGGAGCATTAAGGTGGAAATTCTAACATCAGATACAGCTGAAAGAGTTCTAGAGGTAAGCTCTGTTGAAACGTCAGCTCTAGAGCTGAGTATCTGAACAGTCCTTGTGGAGCAGGGACTGAGATGTGGTACCCTCGTCTACGTGTCCTGCATTTTGGTTTACTCTGCGTGACTTATCTGCAGGGGTGCTGGGCTTTCCTGGAAGACTGACCAAAGAGCCTGAGCTACAGCCCATCTTCCAGGGCCTTCTTGGGTTTGCCTTTCCTGTGGACATCAGTTTTTCCTGAGACCTCTGAAGGCAGTCTTACTGCTGAAGCCACTTCCTGGAGCTCAGCCAGGCTGTTCCCTGGAATTGTATAGAAGGCTTTGACATGAGATGTGCCATAGATGGGCACAGGAAAGAGGGTGATGCCTTGTTGGAACAGGCCATACTCAGATGGGTGGTAGCAGGTCCTGGCAGAGAGTGACAGGGATCTCTTGAAGAACATCCCCTTCCTCCCAGCCCCTGAAGCTATTGCTGAGACTCAGAGAGCATCCTCCTTTCCTCAGATGTGGCTCTGCCTCTTGGGTCTTTCCCTGTCTGGCCAGCTGCAGGGAATGCCAGGCTGCATGGGGGCAGGAAATGGCCTGTGGTGGTGTGGAAGTCCCTGCTAAGCTTGTGAGGTCACAACCTGTGAGCCAGTGGTGCTTGTGATACCACTATTGCTGAAAGCCAGCTGATGTTAAAGTCAAGGTCAAGGTCAAAGAGGAACATGAGGTGTAGGCAGCCTGGGCTGGGATTGGAGGTTTTAATGGGGCTGAAGTCACAGTAAATTATACTTGATGGAATCTAAGGTTTTCACTGGACCAAAGCCACAGTAAATTACACTTGACCGTCACAGGAAGCATCAAAGAGAATTGAGCCCAGGTGTCCAAAGGGGATGTCAGCATGGGCACTTTGGTTTGCCTGCTGAACAATGGGAAATGACCCTTTTCCAAATGTCTGGTAAGTAATCCAGCCTACAGGAAGGGAGGCTGCTGGGGAACCCTGACAGACAAATGCCACAGAAGGACAGATGTGTGTGGAGAATGCTGCTGCTGTCCTCCATGGTGTAACAGATGTCATGAGAAGAAAAGCACAGCATGGGCCACTTAAGTGGGACTGTGTTTCCTTGTATTGACTAAGGTTTTTTTTTTTAAATATTTTTTTTATTTTTATTTATTCATTTTCAAGGAGAGAGAGAGAGAGAGAGAGAGAGAGAGAGAGAGAGAGAGAGAGAGAGAGAGAGCGAGCAAGCACCAGGGCCACCACCTTGTGGGTCTGGCTTATGTGGGTCCTGGGGAATTGAACCCAGGGCCTTAGGCACTGGAGGCAAGTGCCTTAACCGCTGAGCCATCTCTCCAGCCCGACTAAGGTTTTTATATTGCTAAAGTTTCTAGAATGAATGTTGTATTACTTAGTTTTCTCATTGCTTTAACAGAATAGCTTAACAGAAAAAAAATTTAAGGGAAGAAGGCTTTATTTTGACCCATAATTTGAGAGGATACAGTCCATCATGGTGGGGAAGGCATGGCAGAATTTATGGTGGCAGGAGGGTGTGGCTGGGACTCTTCACATCCCAGTGGACCAGGAAGCAGAGAGTTTGGGAGTGAAAGTAGAGGCTCATCCCTATGACTCCGTTGTAGTTAACCTTCTCATTCGTGTGATAAAGCACCTGACCAAAAGCAGCTGATGGGAGAAAAAGATTTTTTTTTGGCTTACAGTCTCAAGGGGAAGCTCCTTGATGGCAGGTGAAGGCATGGCATGAGCAGAAGCTGGACATCATCTCTGCCACAGAAGGTGGAAAACAGCAGTAGGAGAGTTAGGGGAACTCTGCCAAGGGGGAGCTGGGGAGACATATGATTCAAACCACCACAGATTCTGAGTTTGTCAGCTAGGTTCCATTTCTAGAAGATTCTACAACCTTCCCAAACAGTGCTACTAGCTGTAGACCAAGTGTTCAAATCCATGAGTCTATGGGGGGGCCATTTCACACATATTTCACACATTCAAATCATAACAACTATGTACCACTTTTAGATTTTAAAATGTTTCTTTGAATGTCTACTGACTGGCTAGAGTACTTGTTATTGATGTGCACAGGTCATTCATTCATCACAGTTGGGAAACCTGACTGTCATCCTAACATTCCTCCTTTGCTTGTCTTTGGTTAAAGGTAGTATCGCACAAACTTGGACTGTGTCGAGATCTCTTGGGCTACTTTGGCCTCTTTCTCATTCGGTTTTGCAAAGAGGGCAAGCTCTCTGGTAAGTAGGAAAATGGAAGCCAGGAGGTGAGGAAGACAGGTGTGCACAGGTGCTTGGCCTAGAAGGTTTGAAGTATTCTTGAGGGATGGTACCCTGCCCCCCATCTACCTAAGCTGTGGTCCCTACTGTTTTTCTTAGCCCTGCATCAAGGTCTGGGGAATGTGTTGTGTCCTTGTTCAGAGTGAGCTGGGACTATTAGCTCCAGAGAAGTAGAATGTCAGTTGTTGTGACAGCTTGCCTAAGAGAAACATCCTAAGGAGGAATTACTCATCTTGCTCATAGCTTCAGAGGTGTCAGTCCCTCATGGCAGGGAGGGCATAGTGGGATGAAACTGTTCACCTTATGGCGACTGGAAGCCGAGTGCAGGGAATAGAGGAAGGGGCCAGGGTAAGATATAATCAATCCCCAAAGATATTTCTACAGGAGCCTACACATAAGCCCCACATCCTGCCTTCCACCACCTGCCGATGATGCCATCATGTTTTGAACCCATCAAAGGATTAAGACATGCATGTAATCATCTCTGCGAATGCTCTCACAAATACACACAGAGGCAGGACTTACTAGGTACTCTCAGTGTAGTCAAGTTGAAAAGATGAAACCTCTCTCTCTCTCTCTCTCTCTCTCTCTCACACACACACACACACACACACACACACACACACACACACACACACACTAACCCATTGCAGGTAGTGTGGTCAGGACCTAGACCACAGGTCAGTCCAATCCCCACACTTCTGTGCCTACCCTGGTCCCAATCCTTGCATCATTTTATCGTCACCCTTACTTACCACTGGCCACGCCTCATGACCACGGGCTGGACTTTTGACACCTTGCCACTCTCAATGTTTCCTTGTTAGGAAATATACTATCAACTGTGGATATGCTCTTAAGTTTTAAAAAAGTCTAACAGCATAGGTTTTTGGGATTTTGGTTTCTCTCCACTGCCTCTAGGTGGTGAAAGCCTTCTTTAGCTATGAGATGGTATTAGCTATCATAACATAGTTAATTTCTTCAGGAAACCATGGGAAGCAGTAGTTTTGAGTTGGAAATCAAAGAGCTTGGGGTGGGTGTGCCCTAGGAATTGTGATGTGCCTTCACGGTGATAGTGATTCTGGACCTGTTTCTTCATCTGGACAGCATGGAAAATGTTCTACCTGAGAGGCTGAGATTTGATGAGGCTCCAATACTATTGATTGCTTGATGCAAGAGAATATTTGATTTCCCTCGCTAGTATTATCTTACTTTCTCATTTAAAAGCTTCTATATGTAAACTATATGTGCTATTTTTTGCTATTTCTTTTTAAAATATTTTTTATTTATTTGCAGGGAGGGAGGGAGGGAGAGAGATAGAGAGAGAGAATTGGTACTGCTGCAAATGAGCCCCAGATGTATGTGCCACTATGTACATCTGGCTTTATGTGGGAACTGGGGAATCGAACTTGAGCCATTAGTCTTTGCAGGCAAGCTCCTTAACTGCGAGCCATCTTTCCAGCCCTGTGTGTGCTATGTTACATCTGCTTTTCCCCTTCTTTAGTTGTGAAAAAGCTGGTGGACTTTGAACTCCCTTATGTTAGCCTTCAAAGCTCTGAAATGGAAAACTGTAAGATTGGACTGAGAAAGTGGTGAGTACTTCAGTAACAGAAGCCAGTGTTTATTTTGCCACATTCTTCCCACAATCTGACAGACGGAGAGAGACCAAGACCTTGGGCAAGGCTCAGGAGAGAGCAGCAAGAAACACGGGCTAGAATGAACCAGAATGTTTGTACAGGATGCTGAGGATAACTTTCTCTGACAGAAAGTGCGAGCTCAAGGGGCGAGCCCCGGGGATTCTTGTGGTGGTTGTTGCTATAGTCACTGTTATGAGTACGTAAGTAACACACATGACCAAGATGAGCATGGCAGCCCTCTGGTCTTCATCTTTCCAGATGTGTGAGAGACAGGTGGGGGTAGACAGAAGATACTAGCATGGCTTTGCTCTGCAAAGGATACAAACATGTCTGATTCATTTGTGGAACTGAGGTAATCCCTAGAGACGAAGTGGGGTGGGACATCTCAGCCAATAAGCAGTGGATTCGAACTCTTGAAGGAAGGACAGTACCAGGCCATATATGTACTGGGGCATCTACATTCCTAGATTACAGGGACACAAGTGTCTCTGGAGAAAATACTGTCGTTTTCTTGGGAACAGGGGTCCGTCTTACAGAGAACAAACAAAATCTCAATGAAGATCAGCACAGTTACCCAGTCCAATCCTATCATCAGGAGTTCCCAGCATTTATGACCACAGCCGTATTGGATTGCTACTTGGGCTGGCTCTCTCTAGCTCGGTTATTCTGTGAGTTAAGAATGAAATCTAGAAATAGTGGCTCACTTGACCTTACGATGTCTTGCTCTGGTTTGTGGCTCTGAGTGTTGAAGGGATATCCCCAGAAAGGTTGGGCTTCGTAAGCAGTTATTCAGAAATATTTTGAGAAATGGGTAAATTCTTATATTTTAGAACTCTGAGAAGAGGGAAAGGACCCAGCTTCCCTTTCAGGAAAGAGGCAGGAACTCTGTGGAAGCTGCTTCCTACAGTGAGCGGCTGTGTGTGTTGTCATAGGGGTCAGAGTACTTAAGCCCGGGTCCCAGCTTTCCAGAATTTGGGCTGCATAACCTTAGCCACGTTACGTTCCCCAAGCCCCAGTATATTTATGTGTAACATGGAAAACACAACAATAGTGTCTCCCTCCTAGGATTATTGCAAAAGTTAAAGCAATCTCATATACACTTGGTAAATTTTGGTCATGTCTGTTATTGTTTACTGATAACAGTTATTCTAGTGATGACAGACCGCAGCAGCAGATAATCCATGGGACTTAGATTTGTGGCTCAAGCATTCTCCTGAGAATTTGAGATCAAAGGATAGTTGCAGCCGGGCATGGTGGCGCACGCCTTTAATCCCAACACTAGGGAGGCAGAGGTAGGAGGATTGCCCTGAGTTCAAGGCCAGCCTGATATTCCATAGTGAATTCCAGGTCAGCCTGGGCTAGAGTGAGACCCTACCTTGAACCAAACCAAACCAAACCAAACAACAACAACAAAAAGGATAGCTGCAAATTCTGTTCCTCACCGGAAAGCTCTGCCTAATTTCAGTAGGTACAACCTAGATGGCCACTGTGAGGTAAACATTCATTTGCCCTATCACGAGCCAGACCCAGGTAGACTCCTTTGTTTGTGGGATGGCAAGCAGGGAGCCCAGTACACTGCTGGAGCTGAGGGGAAAGCCTGGTTTAGCGTCAGGGTGGCTTGCTCTTTCCTGAGGTCATACCAGTGGGAACAGGTAGCAGAGTTGTGTGTCCAAAGGAAGGCCAGGTTTAAGAATTTTTAAAGGGTGGGTCTCATTGCTCTCCTGTGCTGGTTTCTGCCATGCAGGGTCCCCAGAGGTGTGTGGTTACATAGCTAAATAGAAATTCAGTTGGAATGCTTCAGTTGCTTGCCTCTCCCCTAAAAAAATGAACTTGATCTTTAAGCCCCATTTGTATTCTTTTCTGGGTTGGAGCCTGCCCAAGTCTAGTCCCTCTGTGCTGAGTGCAGTAAGCACTGGCCTCTGCCTTCTGAGCATCTGTGCCCATCCTCAGCATACTGGTATACTTAATCTGGTGATTGGGGATCTGACAGACAGACAGACTGATTGATTGACAGACATGGAGCTCCTGTTACTTACAAGTCACTCTGCTGAGACCCAGGGTCCCCCCCTCTAGGCTTGGGGCTAGGGTCTTCACATCTGGTATCAAGAAAAGTTGATCAGATATTTAATTATGGAAGCTGCCAATAAAGAGCTAAAAGAAAGAAAGAAAGAAAGAAAGAAAGAAAGAAAGAAAGAAAGAAAGAAAGGTTGGTCAGAGAAGTGACTGGGATCAACTCTAAGTGTGAGGAAGTGCAGAGGATGGGGGGAGGGGACCAGGGACCAGAGCAGGGGACCCTGCAGGATAGGCTTCCCATGAAGGGCCTCAGACAGAAGCAGGATAAATGATCCAAATCCTGTAACTCTGCTGGTTGTGGGAAATGCTTCCTAGGGAAGGAGCAGGAGATGAGGCAAGAAGCCTGCAGACCAGGTTTCCCGAGAAGCCCCAGTGACAGACTGAGATGGGCCAGGTCCAGGGTGGTGAGCCTGGATGTGGGTATGTGCAGGGCAGATAGCCAGCCCAGGATCTGGGGTAGGTGAAGGCATCCAGAACTCAATGGTCAAGATAGAGGCTAGGCAAGTCGAAGGTTGTGGCATGGGAGAGAAGGGGCCCAGTTCCTAGGGTGGAAGACCACGACTTTCAGCACACTCACTCCCAACTGAGCCATTAGCCATATTATATGGGCTCGTGTAATTGTGCAGGTACCTGGACCCGAGCCTCGACTCCATGCTGATGAGCTGCAGAGCAGCGGGAGACTTGCTGTATATGCAGGTGAGAATGTCATTGTAAGCCACTGGAGTTGGAACTGGTAAAAATGCTCCTAATAGTTGAGAACTCCATCACCATACAGAATAGACTCATGGAGGCAGAAACTAAAGTAGAGGTTACCTGGGGCCCAGGAAGGAGAAAGGAAAGTTACTATTTCATGGCAGGTGGGCTTTTTTGTTTTATTTGTTTGTTTTGTGCTATTGGAAAGAGTCTCCTTGATAACATGCCCCCCAAGGCTTAGGGAACATTGCAGGTGGAAAGATTGCAAGCACCACAGGGTGGGAAGGCGTATCCTGAGGCTCTGCTGTTCCCCCCTTCAACAGAGACTAGTGTGCTTATGACCCGACAGTGAATACTAGTAACCCCACTGAGGAGGGGGCAGGGAGGGAGCATAAGAGTAGATATGACCAATATGCATGATCATACAGTATAGTTCACAATCAATTCAAAATATTAAAAATTCTCAACATAGAAGAAAACTTAAAATACTCAACATAAAAAGAAAAGAGAGTCTCTATATGTAGCCTAAGCTGGTCTTGAACTTTTTAAAAATATTTTATTTATGAGAGAGAGAGAGAGAGAGAGAGAGAGAGAGAGAGAGAGAGAGAGAGAGAGAGAGAGAGCACAACAGGGCCTCCAGCCACTGCAAATGAACTCCAGACACATGCTCCCTCTTGTGTATCTGGCTTTATATGGGCACTGGGGGATTGAACTCAGGTCCTGCATTGCAGGCAAACACCTTAACTGCTAAGCCATCTCTTCAGCCTGGTCTTGAACTTTTGATCCTCCTGTCTCAGCCATCCAAGTTCTGGGATTACAAGTGTGTGCCACCATGTCCTCCTCCAGTACCAAGCTTTTGGCGGAGGCCATGAAAAGTTTTGGTATAGATACAAGTACTGGTTGTATAGTATTATGAATGCATATAATGCTACTAAATTGTATACTTATGAATGGTTAAAGTGATCATGCTATTTGTATATATTTTATCTTAATTTTGAAAAATCAAAATAAAGAGTAGTAGAGAGAGATTGAGTTTCAGTATTGATGATCATTCTGATTTTACAAGTGAAAATCTATCCTTTAGGTTTCTTTCTTCCTTCCTTCCTCCTTCCCTCTTTCTTTCCTTCTTTTCTTTTCTTTTCTTTCTTTTTTTTTTTTTTTGAGTCATGGTCTTACCATGTAGCCCAGCCTGGCCTTGAACTCACTATGTAGCCTAGGACAGCCTCAAATTCACAGAGATCTCCTGCTGTAGTCTCCCAAATGCTGGGATAACAGGCATTGCACCACCATTCCTAGCTTATGCCCTGCTTTCCTCTGAGCCTTCAGGAATACTCTTTCTGAGGTTGGCTTCACGGTCCATGGATTGTGCAGCTGCATGGTCTTCAGAAAGACCCTATACTCAGAAGGCCCTGGATTTGTTTAATTTTCTGTTGCCATTATCTTGAAATTATTAATAAGCTTTAAAAATACTTCTTATTTTTTCTTGTATTTATTACAGAGAGAGACAGAGAGAGAGAAGGAGAGAGAGAATGAGTATAGGTGTGTGAGGGCCTCTTCCTGCAGCAAATGAATTCCAGACACATGTGCCGCTTTGTTCTGGCTTTATGTGGGTACTGGGGAATTAAACCTGGGCCAGCAGGCTTTGCAAAAAAGTGCCTTTAGCTACTGAACCACTTCCCAAACCCCTCAATAAGTTTTTCAATAAGAAACCTTACATTTTAGTTTTGCACTATATAGGCCCTGCTAATTAGGCAGTTAGTCCTGCCTCCCGCAGCCTCCAAAGAAATAAACTCAAAGAGTTTGGCTTCCTTCCTTTGGAAGTCCTGTCCTGTGTGGTAAAGGTTCTACTGGACAATGTGGTTGGTGGATATGGCCCCCAAACATTCCAAGTGTCCCCCTCAGTTATGTCCCTGCTTCAGAGCTGCCCCTGTGTGTCCTCTCGCACCAAGTCAACAACTTCAGCGACTTAATCCTTACAGGCTTAGAGAATAGTTCTTGATGGAAGGCTTGGAAACTTCCCTTAAAAAGTTCCCTGACCAAAAATAAATAAATAAATAAATTAATTTAAAAAGGCCTGGTGTGGTGTCACACACCTTTAATCCCAGCACTCGGGAGGCAGAGGTAGGAGGATCGCAGTGAGTTCAAGACCAGCCTGAGATACATAGTAAATTCCAGATCAGTCTAGGTTAGAGTGAGACCTTTGTCTCAAAAAAAAAAAAATCAGAGAAAGCCACAGGAGCAAGGTCAGGGTGGGCAGTTGTCTAGGTGGTAAGAATTCAGCAGCTTGGGTGAGAGTAGGAGGGTTTGAGAAAGAGGAGAGAATGGGCATGCCAGGGCCTCCTGCTTCTACAAACACAAACTCCATCAGTGTGCGCCACTTGGTGCATCTGGCTTTACATGAGTACTTGGGAATTGAACGTGGGCCATCAGGCTTTGCAAGCAAGTGCCTTTAACCACTGAGGTTCCTCTCCAATTCAATTTTTTTATTATTATATACAATATCAGCAATAACTTTATGAATACATTTTCCCATTCCTGTGCTTATGATTCTTATATGTAGTTTTAGATTTGTATTGCCAAATCACGTCTAGAAAGTTGTCCTAATTAAGTTATTCACTCCTGTATGGAATACCCTGTTTCCCCAAGCCAAGGTCAAATCTAAATGTATGTGTTGAAGTCTTTGTCAAGTGAAGAGGCCAAAACTTCTTTGACTGCCAATGAGGTTAAATACACATATGTCATTTGGAAGTCTCTTTGGTCATTTGCTGTTATGTGTCTTCTGTACATTTTCCTGATGGCAATGCTTCCAATCGTTTTCTCTAAATGTTAAAACCCTTTGCCTGGTTCGTGGTATGCTTCTTCATTTGTTTATGGGTGTTTGTTTGCTGAAATTTGTATTTTCATGGAATTACACATTATTATTTCTGCATTTTGTTACTATGTCTTGAAAAGGTAGCTTTTCCCGCCAGATCTGGTAAACATTCTCTCTCTCTCTTTTTCTCTATTTTTTAATGCTGTTGTACATTTAAGTCTTTAATCTCTCAGGGTGTTATTTGATGGGGTCATGTGAGGAAAGAGTTACTTTTATTTTCTTTGCCATTTATCCTCAAACCATTGAACAGTCTTTTCCTACTAATTTAAGAAGTGACTTAGCCAGTTCTGGCGGTGTATGCCTGTAACCCCAGCACTCAGGAGGCTCAGATCATGAGGTTAAAGCCAGCCTGGGCTACACAAGAAATCCAAGACTCACCTGTGTTACATAATGAGATCCAGTGTCTTAAAACAAGCCCCTTTCCCCCCAAAAAACCCCCACAAACAAAACAAAACAAAAAAGAAGGCTGGAGATATGGCTCAGAGGTTTAAGGTACTTGCTCTCAAAGCATTACAGTCCAGGTGCAATTCCCCAATTCCCAGGTAAAGACAGATGCACAAAGTGGTGCATGCATCTGGAGTTCATCTGCAGTGGCAAGAGGCCCTGTCCCACCCATACTCTCTTCTCTCTCTCTCTTTCTCTCTCTCTCTCTCTCTCTCTCTCTCTCTCTCCTTGCAAATAAATAATAAATAAAAATATTTTAAGAAAGAAAAGAAATAATAAAAGAAAGAGCATGTTAAATCATTCTATGTAGATCCACTGGATTCTGTTTTGTGCTTGTTTGTCTCAGCTCTTCATAGGTTTCATAGGTGAGTACGTATTGCAGGTTGATTCTTTTCTGCTCAGGTTGCTAATTGTATAATGCATGTTGTTTCAAGGCAGTGCAGGACATTGAACTAGAATGGGCCAGACCCACACAGGCACAGAGGGAGGAATTAGAGGCTCTCCAAAAGGAAGAGAATCGAACAAAGGTGAGTACCATGTACCATGAGATGGACCTCAGAAAGGAGTTCAAGAAATAAAGCAGAATTGAGCCATTTCTACAATTCATAAACCCACCAAGCACTGAAGGTGAGCTTCTTTTTAGAAATGAGAACACTTTGGGGCTAGGAGATGGCTCAGTGGGTAGGAGTGTTTTCTGCACAAGTCTGATGGCCTGTGGGCCTGCGGAATCCCCAGCACCCACACATACAAAAAAATGAGAACCTCATTGTTCTGATTCTAGAACTAGTATATCAACTCCTTGGCCAAGCTAATAAAGATCCTCCACATTATTTTTAATGACTCCAGAGTATTGTGTTATGATTCTGTTATCATTTAGCTACTCAATTTTCTTTTACTGGAAGCCAAATTTGAACAAATTTTAACAGTTTTCATTGTTATCACTTTGAGAGCAAGCACCATGAGGCTCAGGACTGTGTCTAATTTATACTTACTGTCTTTACTTCCAGCACCTGGTACAGGTCATGGTGAAGGTCCCCGCACACTACGGCAGGCAGCATGTCCATCTTTAAGTGTGTGCTCTATTGTCCCTGAAGTTATATTTCTAAGCATCCATTTCTAGAGTTTCCATGAAGGTGGTATAAAGTCACACACCTCCTGCCCCCAAGCAGAGGACAGGACTGGGATAGAGAAGACATCTTTTAGCAGCAGGAACACCTCGGCTTCACCGTGTTCTCTTTCACTCTCTAGACTTTGCTAGTATTCACAGCCATTGCACTGATATTGACCAAAAGGCAACCAACATTCAGAGGACTCATTTTTATTCATTCAGAAAACACTTCGTGAAAGGTTGACACCTTGAGATTTCAATTGATGGACTACAAAAATAAAATCAACCAGGAAACCAGGAAAAGGCTCCTGTTACTGTATCTGGGTATTGCTCCTCCCACTTTTACTTGATCAGGTCATTGTTGGAGAGGGGTCAAATGGTACCTTGCTTTAGGAGAGATTCAGGTAAAGGAGATTGTCACTGTGTGTTGTCTATCTGAACCCACTTTCTCACACCATTAGACTGGGTGAAGGCTGCAAGAACAGGTGGAGGTCATCAAATCTTTTTCTATCTATCTAACTGTAATTAATCATGTTAATGATGATGACGATGATACTTTGTTTAAAACTGCAAAGTCCAGGATAGATGTTAATGGGCCAGGATGCCAGGACCACAGATGTAAAGGGCAAATGTCTTCTGTTCTTCGATCACTTCAGAAGCAGAGGCAAAAGCTGGACTTTAGCAGCGGCATTAAAGTGTCATTTGGGAATGTCTAAGACTCCACTAGAAAGCAGACCTCCTGCTCTCGGTTCACCATTTCCATGATCTCTCTTTCTGACAGTTAATACCACCATCATATAAACCATCTGGAAAAAGAGGAACTGCACTTTCCTTCTACACAGATCTCAGCTTCAATTTTGAAAATGAGATTTTCGATTTAAATGTACACTTATGGTTTTTATATTGCTGTTATAATCCACTCAGAACCATGCTTTTTTCATTCATTTTATTCAACTCCATTCTTCATTCATTCATCAAGTATTTGGGTTCCAAGTACTGTAAGAGCATTGTCACACACGGTGGAGGAGGCAGTACCACACCATGACTCCTGTCTGCACCATTCACGTGGTTCAGAAGCAGCTAAAGTCACACACCTTCTGCCTCCAAGCAGAGTACATGACTGATAGATAAGACACCTGTTAGCAGAGGCCATTCCCGCCTCTGCTCCACTGTGCTCTCTTTCATTCTCTTTTTCTTCTATCCCACCCCTCTTGGACCAGTTTTTGGAAGTGGCCCGGGAGGTCCTGCACTATGGCTGCATGCATCTGGACTGCTGCACCTGTGACCACCCAGAACCGGGCTGTGCGGCTGTGCTTTGCATTGGCAATGACAAGATCAGCTGCAGCATAACTCTGCCTGATGGCGAGAGCCAGGATGTCACCTTCCAGATGAACAGGGTGAAGTGCTGGCAGGTCACTTTCCTTGTGAGTATCTGAGCTTGCACAAGTCTCCACCCAGGATTTGACAGTTTTATTACCCCAGGGTGTTGGAGTTGGTGTTACTGAGACAGGCTGGTGTTTGAATCAGTCCTTTGGGTGGAGAGAACTCTAAGCTGCATTCAGGGTCATTGGTGATAAAACCTGTCTATAGTCAGAGCAAAAGGGACAATGATCTTCTCACCTTCCAGTAGTAGGCTTCCTTGTGGTGTGAAGGGAGCCCAGCAGCAGAGGGTGACTCCAGGCTTCCCTCATGCCTCAGGGAATTTGTACTTGCTTTACCAGGAATCATCTCTCATCTTTCCCTCTAAGAACCTACATGCTGGGACTGGAGAAATGGCTTAATGGTTAAGGCACTTTCCCATGATGCCTAAGGACAGGAATTCTATTCCCCAGTACCCATATAAAGCCAGATGCACAAAGTGGCACATGCATCTGGAGTTCCTTTGTAATGGCTGGAGGCCCTGGTATACCCATTTTCTCTCTCTGTCTCTCCTCTCTCCGCTTGCAAATAAGTAAGTAAATAAATAAATAAATGAAACCTACATACCTTCTACTTCTGCTTACACGTCTCTCCCTCCAGGAAGTCTTTACTCTACTGACCTGGTCTAGGTCCCATAACATGTCCTTCCACAGACCAAGGCTCGCTGCCCTTTGAACACTTTCTATATAGATGAGATGTTTTCTTTAATGGCTCCTCAGGAGACTGATAGATTGTTTGGGAATAGGGAGGATTGCTGACTTTGATATCATGTCCAGCTTGTTAATAGGCACTTAAATTTCTATTGAATATCAAACAAAGTGTTTTTCTCTCTAGGGAACTCTGCTGGATATGAATGGGCCCCAGCGAACTCTCAACCAGAACTTAGAACTCAGATTTCAGTACAGCGAGGACAGTCGATGGCAGTGGTTTGTTATTTACACCAAACAGGTGAGTTCTCAGGGCAGAGTATGAAAGCTTGCTGGACAGGGTGGGAAATGCCCATTCCTTTATTCCAACTTGACTGATAGTGAACTGAAATGTTTTTGTTTTCTTTGTATTTTATTTGGCTTTATTTGACTAGTTATCATCGTCATCATATCAATTAGAAATGGATTTAGATATTGTAATTATAACACTGTGGCAAAAGACCTGAGATAAATAAAAGATGAAGCCAGGAGTAGTGATGCACACCTTTAATTCCAGGACTCAGGAGGCAGAGGTAGGAGGATCACCACAAGTTCAAGGCCACCCTGAGCCTACATAGTGAATTTCAGGTCAGCCTGGGCTACAGTGAGACCCTACCTTGAAAAACCCAAGAGGGAAAAGAAAAAGATGTAAGGCTTGTTTTAACTCAGTTTCAGAGGCTTCAGCTCATGTTCCCTTTGGCCTGTGGTGAGCGAGGACATCATGATAGGAAACATGAGGGGGGAGTAAAGCTCAGCTCACAGTATCTAGGAAGGAGAGAGAGAGAGAGAGAGAGAGAGAGAGAGAGAGAGAGAGAGAGAGAGAGAGAGAGAGAGAGAGCGCAAGGGAGAGGAGGGAGCTCTTTAAGGTCATGCAACAATGACCTTCTTCCTCTAAGTAAGCCCCACATCCCAGCTTCTACCACCTTCCAGCGGCCCTATCAGCTGGGACAAGGTCTTCAACACATGAGCTCTCTTAAGATCCAAACAATGACAGTTGGAGACTCAATTAACTGCCTGAGACCAGGGACCAGCAAGCTTTTGCTTCAAGGTGAGTATTTTAGGGTTTAAGGTCTATATATAGTCTCTATTGCCACCACTGAACTCTTTCAAAGACAGTCAGAAAATGCATAAACAAAGGGACCATCTGTGTTATAAAACAACTACATTTTTAGTTGGCATAAAACAGCTCCCCTTCTACATTCATGCTATGTATATGTATATGCACACATATCCAGATTTCACAGAGGAGAAACAAGGTGCTGCATTTGTCTAAGTCTGTCTTATTTTACCTAACACATTGAGTCTTCAGTTCCATCCATTTCTCTGTAAATGACATCATTTCATTTTTCTTCATGGCTGAATAGTACTCCATGGTGTATATATACCACATTTTCTTTATCCACTCATCTCATTGGGCATCTTGGTTATTGTAAGTGATTCAGCAATAAAACGGATGTGTAAATATCTCTGTGATATGTTGACTTGTATAAACCCATGAGTGGTATAGCAAGGTCATATGGTAATTTTACTTTTATTATTTTTTGAGAATCCTCCATACTGATTTCCATAATGGCTCTCGTAGTTTACAGTCCTGCCAATAGTTCCTCTTTCCCAGTATCCTCACCAGCATTTGTTGTTGTCAGTTTTCTTTTTTTTTTAAAGAAACTTTTTATTGATAGCTTCCATATTCATAGACCATAAACCATTATGATTCCCTCCCCACCCTCCTCTCAGTTAGTCTCTGTTTTGTTTCGGTGTCATCATCTTTTCCTCCCACAATGTGTAGATATTATCAGGCACTGTGAAGTCATGAACATCAAGGCCATTTTGTGTCTGGAAGTTTGCATGATAAGCAGTCCTACCCTTCCTTTGGCTGTTACCTGTTTTCTTGATGCTAGCCATTCTGATTAGGGTGAGATAGATTCTCAGTGTAGTTTTAATTTGCATTTCCCCAATAACTAAGGATGTTAAACATTTTTCATATATTTATATATTTGGCCATTTGTATTTCATAATCTTATTATTTGGGAACACTGTACAATTTGCCCACTTATTGAATGGATGATTTATTATTGTTGAATTTTTTTGAGTTCTTTTTAGATTCTGGATATTAATCCCTTATAGGATGTTGTTGCAGTTAACTCCTCATTGTTGGGACAAACACCCAATCAGAAGCAGCTTATGGGAGGAAAGGGTTTATTTCAAGCTTACAGATTCCAGGGGAAGCTACATCAGGGTAGAAAAAGCTGGCTCACTTCCATAGACCCATACAGAGACACACCATCAAACAGCCAGCAAACACCAACAGCCAGAGCTCAAACAGGCTGTGAACACATCTTAGTGCTGGACTTAAGATCTCTCCCCAGTGATACCTCCTCCAGCTGGCTGCTAGAGGCTGAAGTAGGAAGCTTAACATTAATTAAAAAATTCCCGAGGCTATGGAGACATCACATTCATTCAAACCAACACAGATGCACAGCTGGCAAAGATCCATCTCTCATTCTGTATAGGTTCTCTCTTCCCTCTGATGACTGCTGTCTTTGCTAATGGAAGCTTTTCAGCTTTTCATGTAATCCAAGTTGGTCCGAAGGTCATTGTTAAGCTGTCATGCCATCCATTTTGCCAGTTCTTTTTTTAACCTGGTGCTTGGGATTCAACTCAGGACCTTGCACATGCTAGGCAAGCATTCTACCACTGAGCTACACCCCCAGTTTTCCGAGTCAGCAGCATAGTTTGAGGATTGTGATTCTTCTGACATGGCTCTTTCTGTTTAGGATTGATTTAGAACTTAAAGTCCTTCTGTGCTTCCTTATGAAGTTTATGATTCTTTTGTCAAGTTCCGTGAAGTATGTCATTGATATTTGATGGGAATTGCATTGCATAGGCGGATTGTTTTCGGGAGCTTGCTGTTAAGTCTGCTGAGCCATCAGCATAGGATGGGGTCTTCTGTCTTTTCATGCCTTCAGTATCTTTCTTCAGTTTTCAAATCTTCACTGTAGAGGTCTTCCACCTCTTTGGTTTGATTTATTCCTAGGCATTTAATTTTATTCTTTTCTTTTATTTTTTTTATTTTTTTTTTATTTTCGAAGCTATTGTGAATAGTATTTTTTTTTTTCTTTTGAGGTAGGATTTCACTCTAGCCCAGGCTGACCTGGAACTCACTCACAGCTCCAGGCTGGTCTTGAACTCACAGATTCTCCTACCTCAGCCTCCCTAGTGCTGGGATTAAAGACATGCACCACCACACCTGGCTAATAGTATTTTTAAAAATTTCTTTCTCAGCAAGTTTAGTAGTGATCTTCCCTTCTTCACTCACCTTTGCAGGCTGTGGGCTGAGCAGGCTCTCCTACTCTCCTGAGACCCTCAGTTCGTTTTCCTTGGGGTGGTTAATGTTCTAGGGAGCCTCTTGGTTTGTGGGAGTAGGGAAGCACTGATAAGGCACTAAGATCCATTCAGGTGAACCTGTCTGTATTCTTCAAAACCTATGAAGTGGGGGCTGGGGAGATGTGGACAAAGCACTTGTCACCGACTCTTGAGTACTTGAGTTTGGATCCTCAGACCCCCATAAAAGCTGGAATCTGTGCTGTGCTGAAGGGAGGTGAAAGAATTTTCCAGAAGCTCGTAATGGAGCAAAACAGCAAATGAGAGCCTGTCTCAAAACAAGCTGGAAAGCCAAGATTGACCTGAGACTTGTCCTGTGACCGCCACACATGCGTGCCATGTGTGCACCTGTGCTCACACACATATGTACACACTTGATTAAAAAAATACCTGCTAAGCATTAAACACACTGCCAGGGCTGGGAAGATGGCTCAGCAGTTAAAGGCACTTGCTTTCGAAACCTGATGGCCCAGGTTCAATTCCCCAGTACCCACATAAAGTCAGATGCACAAAGTGGCATATGCATCTGGAATGCAGTGGCAGGAGGCCCTGGAGCACCCATCCTCTTTCTCTCTTTCTCAAATAAAGAATATTTAGCGGCTTTACCCCCTCTTTCCTCCCTCATGGCGGGAGCTCTCTGTACTTCCTCCTCGTTCCTTCTCTTAATCTAATAGTCTCTCTAAACTTAAAAATATTTTTAAAAACAGAACAGAACACCCTGCTAGATAGGTGCGGTTTCTAGGTCAATTAAGAAATCCTTGCAGATCCATGGTTCCAGGGATTGATCCACCTGCTGACCTTTGACCAGCTGTCAAAGGGCACAGTGATTGAGGTGATGAATTTAGCTCCTATCACTGAAGAAATGGCTGCCTCCACCCTGTGCATGCCATTGCCAGAACCTAGCCTTCTGTCACTTGAACTGACCCTCCTGCCGGCACTTCCATCCTCATCACCCTGCCCTTCCCTCTCCACACCTCCTTCCAAGGCTGGGTCTCAGCAGGCTGACTTGTGATTGATTGCTCCTTGTTCACGAACATCAGTTTTCAACAGGAAGTCCCCT
>PVHP010001584.1:28109-104750 GCA_004024765.1 Zapus hudsonius
AGCCCTAATACAGATTTTTATCATCTCAATAAGGATTCTTAGAGTAGATGGTTAGCGCTTATGTCATTCCCTTGACCTCTTCCACAGAGATCAAAAGCTATCTCTCTTTATACCTTATTTATTTATGAGAGAGAGAGAATCAGAGAGAGTGAATATGGGTATGCCAGGGACTCCTGCCACTGCCAATTCACTCACTACTTTGGGAACCTGGTTTCACGTGGGTACTGGGAATCAAACCCAGGGCTCCATGCTTTTTAAGCAAACACTGAGCCATCCCTCTAGCCCCCAAAGCTGTCTCTTATCTGACAAGCAAACACTTTACCCAAGAAACCTCCCAGTAGACTTTATATTCACCTCACTGGATAGAACTGGGCCACAAGGGAATCTGGAAATCCAGCATCTCGCAACAAGGAACAGACCTCATGATGGGTTTAGAGTGAGTGTGAACCATCCTAAGTAGAATCAGAATCCTCCAGGAGAGAAGAAAGAACAGCGGCTGACAAAGTTAACTGTCCTCGACTACCATAGGCTTGTAACTCAATTTAGAAAGATATCCTAAAAGTAATCTAGAGTGAGGGATGGCTCAGCACTTCAGAGCACTTGCTACGTAAGCATGAGGGCCTCTGGGCCTGGAGACAGTCACGTTTGCTCCCCCAGAGCCCATGTCAAAAGCTGGGCCTGGCCATGCATGTCTGTAACTCCAGGCCATGGAGGACCAGAGTATTGCTGGGGCTCACTAACACACAGTAGCTTCAGACTGAGGAAGAGACCCTTCTCAAGGACACCTGGCATTCTCCTGTGGCCTTAAGAGAAAGGACACCCAATGTTCTTCTCTGGTCTCCACAAGTACACACTGGGGTGTGTGCATCTGCACACATGTGCATATATCCCAGTTCACACACACTTCTAAAAACACAACATTCTAAACCACATTCCTAGAGGAAGGAGAGGGTCCCTAGGTTCTCCTAAAATATGAAGATCCTTAGGGAATGGTCAGAAGTTTGCTGGGATAGAATTGGGAGTCAGTTGGAGAGAGACAGAGCTTTGAGCAGTG
Source organism: Zapus hudsonius (assembly GCA_004024765.1). Lineage (NCBI taxonomy): Eukaryota > Metazoa > Chordata > Mammalia > Rodentia > Dipodidae > Zapus > Zapus hudsonius. The sequence continues at coordinate 29,164 of PVHP010001584.1, forward strand.
GAACCATCCTTCACGCCTCTCCTTAGAATGACGAGTGTAGTTAAATTTGATTTTAGTCTTAATCTAAACAGTAGCAAACGAGTGTAAGCCACCACAGAGAGATGCAACAAACATTCCTTTAATGGATTTCTAGTAAGATCTTATTTCCTTTGGAGTGAGTTCTATTGATGTGCACCCAACGGTCCTTCTGAAAGAGGCAGATATGTGACTCGTGTGCCTTACGAATGCAGATGAGGGCTGGGCTCACTCCATGTCTATGCTCTTTGAACAGAAGCTCATTTTTTCCCTTGTAGCAAGACTGACCTACTCCGTAGCAGTCCTGGCCCACGGGTCTGTGTACACGCATAGGAAAATGGGATCGGCCCCATCTTGAGGAACATGGCTCAGAGTTTGAACTGTTTTAACTGTTTCATATTCTGGTTTTGTGTAAGTTACATATATAAGACATAAGAGCTGGACAAGTAAAGAAAAAGTTTTGCAATAATGCTGCCTTCTGAACACAAAGTGACCATAACATTCATGACCATGGCTGATGCTACCTACGCAAGACCTGTGTAATCGGAGGGAAAAATGATGACATCAAAATAGAAAAGAGACTTGTTGAAAAGAGGGGATTCGGTGGAGGGGACGGAGGAGGGGGAAGGGATCTTGACACATTGCCTTTATGTATAGAAGTTATCAATCAAAAGTTAAAACAAAAAGAACTGGGCGTTGTGGTACACACCTTTAACTCCAGCACTCAGGAGAATCACTGTGAGTTCGAGGCTAGCCTGGGACTACATAGTGAATTCCAGGTCAGCCTGGGCTAGAATGAGACCCTACCTCAGAAAAAAGAAAAAGAAAAGGAATGGAACTTAGCACATGGAGGAGTCAAAGGGAACCTTAACACTGGGCACAGGGGCGCAGATCCTGGAAAGAGGAAGCCCCCACTTGGTGCCCAAGATGCACCCCTGTGACTGTGGAGCCGTTAACAGTGACGCTGAAGCCACTGATGATGTTGGCAACAGTCATTCTCCTTCACGTATATTCTGCTGAAGGTCTCTCAGTAATTACTACATTATTAGATAGAAGATTCATCTTCATCAGTTTTTTTTGAGTACAATAATAATGAGTTTGTATTATTTATTGCTCATAAACATCAGTTGCTTATAACAAAATAGACATCAGATGAGAAAGTTAATTTTTTTTTAAGAAGAAGGTTAGTGATGAGATTCTGGCCATGTTTTCATGTCTTTATAATTCACTTAAAAACATCTATTGTAATGGAGAAAAATTATGTTTACTTGACAATTGCATTTTATGCAAATTTCTGAAAGCTAAAGCAGAAATCTAGATTCTTAAAAAATGTGTTCTTGAAAATTCAAACTGTCCCTTGTGGCATGAGGGAAGGACAAGAGCTGAGAGCCTTTTTCTTTCTTGGCTTTGCAGGCTTTCCTCATGAGTGGTTGCTTGACAAAGATGGTCTCCGAGAAGATGGCAAAAAGAGCTGCTGAGAGTCTAGAAATGGTAAGTGTGTGTGGCAGGCCCTGGAGACCAAAGCTCAGCCCTGGTTTTTCAGGGAGACCAAAGCTCAGCCCTGCTCACTCTGACCTCTGCTACTCAGTGGTCAGATTGCTGTGGCAGGAGGAAGTCTTTCTTTAGAATTCAAGCCGTTTCCCTGATGAGAAGTCCTCCCTCCATCACAGAGAATTCTGTAACTCTCTTCTTTGTATAGTTTTATTTCTTCCTTCCCCTCTGTGGAGACTTTCAAATTGATCATAAAATCTGCGTCATAAAATTGGGAATTCAGGAGGATCTTGAACACGGCAGGGATGATCGTAAATGAACTCTTGAGTATTTTTCTAGAAGAATTCCCTGACTCTTGATAAGTTTCTGTGTACCGAACGTGAAGTCAAAGGGTGAAATAAACTCAGGGATATTTTTTTCTTAATGTAAAAGTAATTTTATTTTCCTAGTCTACATGTATTCAGTGAAGGCCTAGTAACTGAATGAAAGGGTCGGTGGGCAAGCCATCGTTCAAAAAAAATTACTGAGATTTTAGACTTTTCTATTATTATGATGATATAAGCATGTCCCAAATAAGGTAGTACAGATTGACATTTGTATTTGAAAACTAATTTCTTGTGCAGGTTACATTGATCTTTTAAAAAATACAAGAGAAAAAAATTTTTAGAAATGTCTCCTAATGCTTTAAGTCCTTTATAAGTGGGTAGAGAGCATCTTTAGTTTAACATTCATTTTTTACAACTTTTTTCTTAAAAAAATTGTGCTTTGTCCTTAAGTTCTCTTCGTTCTAGAACTGAAAATACTTTCCCAGGGAAAATAAATTCACTGCCTTCTGGTGATTGAACAATTTAAAATGTGCCAAAGTGTAGTCAATGAATGAGGCTCTTTTTAAAAGAGTAATAAAATCCAACCTCTTAGACAGGATGGCCCCTCTCAGGCTTTGATTATTATATACGGATAAAGGAAGAAAGAGAAAAGTAATTAACTGAAGTAGCCTATTAAAAGAGAGAAGTGCCCTCAAATGGGAAGGAATGAACTGTAAGCCACTTGACACAGGAAACACTTGTCCAATGAATAGCTAAGGATCTAACACAATAGAGTGGAGAAGGTAACATTTACTTACAGTTCTTAAGAACACTAACCACACCCATTCCCAGGATGCAACCTGCCATTCACTGCAGTGTCTAAGAGTGAGAGCAATATATTAGCCAATGGGCTTTTAATGCTTTATCCAACTAGTCAACAAGCTTGCTTTTCACTACTTATTTATTTATTTCGTTTCTTGAAAAGAATGGTTAAGACCCTTCCTCTTGGAAAAATGCCTTCAGGGAGAGTTCTATTTCAGGCTGTATCTTTCTGGATAAAGGGAGGTCCTGTGTAGAAGGGACCCCAGGAGGTAACTAATAGACCCTGATCCCATTCTGAGAGAAGAGCCTCTTCACAAAGGACAGTGGACTAGTCATTTTGTGGTTTAAATGTAAGAGCCAGGGAGATTGAAGGATTTGCCATGTAAGCGCGAGGACCTGAATTCAGTTCCCAGCCACACAGCCAGGTAGCACACCTGTGAGCCTGGCACTGGGGAGGTGGATCCAGGAGCATCTCCTGAGTTCCAGGCTCAGTGCACACCTGCTCGCATACATAAACATGCATATACCCACGTATGTACATGACACACATACACACAAGTGTCCATATAAATGTAAGATGGTGATTTGGTTGTTTTCTAGGCAAACACATTTGGAATGGACACATGTCACTTATAAAAGACAGAACATGTCACTTCCTGAAGACACAGAGGTCTCTATTTTTCAAGGCAGATTCTGTGTCCAGAATTTATTAATCTGGAACAGTTTGGAGCAAGGGGAAGAACATACAGAAATGTAACCAAATGAGCCCCAGAAGGATCTTTGCTGAAAGTACTGGTTTTTTTCCTACTAAAATGAAATGAAGGGATGAAAAAAGTTCATGCTGACTTAATATTAACTGACCTTGTGAGCTTTAGACATTGCTTTCAGAAGCAAAGCCAGAAATGTTTATAAAAAGATCATGAATTTTATTTTGAGACAGCCTCTTGCTATCTAACCCAGGCTGGCCTTGAATTTGTCATGATCCTCCTGCCTCAGCCTCCCAAGTACTAGGATTACAAGCCTGTGCCACCACATACATCATTAAAATTTTAGTCAAACAAATACACTGAAGGATAGTGTTAACTCACAAACACACATGCACATGGCTAAGTTGCTTTGTTAATTTTAAAAATTATTCATTTGTATGTGGTGTGTGTGTGTGTGTGTGTGTGTGTGTGGAGGGGGTACATGCATGCACGGTGCCCATGAGGATGTCAGAGGACAACTTTCAGGTTGATTGTCACCTGTTTTTTTTTTTTTAAGGTAAGGTCTCCCTCTAGTCCAGGTTGACCTGGAATTCACTATGTAGTCTCAGGGCAGCCTCGAACTCACAACAGTCCTCCTACCTTGGTCTCCCAAGTGCTGGTATTAAAGGCATGTGCCACCATGCCCAGATCTTCACCTATCATTTGAGGCAGGTTTAAAAAAATTATTATTATTGGATTCTTACTTGCTCTGCTTTTGTTCTGTAACAGGGGTAGCTGGGGTTGCCAGAAGGTTGGAGTTCCCAGCTACCTTCAGTGCACCTCAAAACTTAAAAGAGTACCCAAATTCTTGTCTATAAAATTAAAGAATTCAAATTATAGACCACCAGAGGTTAAGGTATAGCGGGAGACTTTATTCAAAAGGAAAATGGGAAGTTACAGAGATTTCTAGCCACCAGTGAGGAGAGAATACATGGGGAGGTTTTGGCCACGTATCTATACAATCTGTGCTGGCCAGCCACAGAGGAAGAAGAAGGAAAGAGATCAGAGGGCTCCCATCATGAGGAAAAAGGCTCTAGTGTTTGGGAAAGCAGCCAAGCCCCTCACCACAGCCTTATTACCCAAGCCCTGGAGATTCAGATGTCCTTCTGCTGGGAGCCATGTGGGAGAGAGAGAAGAGAGGAAGTTACCTGTTCCAGTGATCATATTCCCTGGCCCAGGTGAGCAGAGAGACAGCTGGTTGCTCTATCTTTGACCAATCAGCTTCAGGATTAGGTTTGAACTCTAGTTAGAGACATCTCCCACTCAAGGGGAGGGGGTCAGGCATGGGATCTATGGAACCTGCCTAAAAGTACAGGTTAATCTGTCACTATCCCCCCTCTGAAAAAGTAACCCTAACTGCTGTTAGGGTATTGGGGTGAGGGATCATTCATGAAAAAAATCACCAGAAAAAAGTACACACATGTTTAAGAAAAAAAAGTCAAACAAGAATACCCACAAGAATACCCATTTTCATCCTGCAGGAGGTGGGGCAAAGCTCCGGCTGGGGAGGGGTTAAGGAGGAGCTTGGCAGCATTGTGTGGGGTCTCCTAAATTCTCACAGTTCCTTGCTGTGCTTGCCATGAGCTTCCAATAAATTCTCCAGTCTCTGCCTCCTATCTTGCTGTCAGCATCAGTGTGTGGGGATTACAGAAACCCACCACAGCTTCTAGCTTTTTTGTTGCATGGAGTCTGGGGATTATAAGCAGCTCCCCACAGGGATTGAATTTGGTATTAGTTTGAGTGGTGAGCACCTTATCCACTCAGCCATTTCCCCAGCCCCACAAAGGTAATTCTTAAAGGCAATATTAACCTCAAACTGGAAGAGGGAATAACACACCATATTCTTCTTAAAGCTATGGCTCTACATACAAGCCTAAATCTGCTTTGTTACCACTTGTAGACTTTTATACATAAATGGGATATGAAAGCAAAAGGGGGCTCCTTACGAGGTTTAGGAAGGACAGTGGAGGATGCTAGGAGGGCAAATAACAAGGATGTGTCATAATAAAACTCACGGTTTTGTACACTGACTAAAATTTTAAAAATGAGAACAGAGCACTAAAAATTGTTTTATTTGAAAATAAAGCATATTAGGTAGGAATAAGTTTAGCTATATTTATCAGAAAACAAGGCAAGTGGGCTGGGGAGATGGCTCAGCAGTTAAAGGTGCTTGCTTGCAAAGCCTGTCGGCCTGGGTTCAATTCCCCAGTATCCACATAAAGCCAGATGCACAAAATGGTACATGGTTCTGTAATTCATGTGCAGCAGCAAGAGGCCCCACATGCCCATCTTCATCCTCCCTCTCTCTCTTTCTCCTCTCTCTTCTCTCTCACAAAAGAAAAGAAAGTCAAGTGATGCTTTCATAAAATGTGGTCTCCATGTGGCCAGCTGAAAATGAGCTCCTTTGACCCTCAGTGTCCCCAGTGATGGGGACACAAGAGTCTGCCACACCACCCAGCAGCAACTGGTGCTTTAAAAAAAATTTAGGGCTGGAGAGATGGCCCAACGGTTAAGGCACTTGCCTCCAGTGCCTAAGGTCCCAGTTCAATTCCCCAGGACCCACATAAACCAGACCCACAAGGTGGCAGCCCTGGTCTCTCTCTCTCTCTCTCTCTCTCTCTCTCTCTCTCTCTCTCTCTCTCTCTCTCTCTCTCTCTCTCTCTCTCTCTCTCTTTCTCTCATCTCTCTGCTTGAAAATGAATAAATAAAATATTAAAAATACATATATATTTTATTTATTTACAAGCAGAGAGAAATAAAGAAGAGATAGAGAGAATGGGAGTGCCAGGGCCTCCAGCCACTGCAAACGAGCTCCAGATGTATGTACTACTTTGTACATCTGGTTTTACATGGGCACTGAGGAATCGAACTCGGTTGATTAGACTCTGCAGGCAAGCGTCTTAACCACTGAGCCATCCTTCCAGCCCCAACTGGTGCTTTTATGTGCCTTTCTGTGACATGTGAGCAGGGCAGACCGAAGGGCAAAATGAAAGTCAGCTTTTGGGACAGCTTGTCTAGCCCAGGAAAGGAAAGAAGTGCAGGCATATCACAGTCTCACATAATGGGGGGTGGTAAGAGATTGGGTATTCACTTCTTCAGCTCTGTTCCTGCAGGGTCTCTTTGGTTTCACATCCCCCATCCAAGGTTCCTCCAGCAGTCACCTCCTCCATTTCCCTCATTGCAGCCTCTGGAGGCTTTAATCCTTCCCTTCCCGCCCATCCCTCCATCCAATGCTAGTTAAACAGTTCCTTCTTAAAACTGCTCAAGCATGGTGGCAGATGTCTGTAATCCCAGCACTCAGGCAGGCAGGAAGATGGACAGTTCCAGGCCAGCCTGGGCTACATAGAGTTCAAGGCCAGCCAGACGTAAAGTGGGGCACCCTGTTTCCAAAATATCAAGGGCTGGGGATATAGCTCTCTATAGTGTGTGCCTAGCATGTGAAAGACCCTGAGTGTGGTCTCCAGCACCTTGAATAATAATAATAATAATACCCCCTCCTCCATTAGCCAGGAGGGTGCCATCTGCTTTCTGCCGGGCTCCTAACTGCTATACCTATGTACCTGAAGGACAGTCAAGTGTCTTGAACTTTACTTCTATTCTTCATGATTAATGGTGCTGTAATTCTTCAAAGCCCCGTTTGGCTTTGTTTCAGCATATGGATTAGAGTTCCATGGATTATTTCAGGATTTAGAAGTACATTTTCTTTCATGTGAAGTCCTTTAAAAAGCTGTGTTAAATTACAAAATCCATAGGCAGCTTTAAACACAAAGCTTCCCTTCGTTCTTGGAGACTCAATTTCTGGCCAAGGACAGGGAGAAGGAGCAGATGACAGCAGGTGTGGCAGCTTCGGGACCATTAAGAGGATTACTGTGGAGGGGGAGATGTGCTTCTTAAATAGATTATTTGTGTGCTTGCTTCTCTGAGCTATGCTGACATTTTGTTAATCTATTCAGCAGATTGAAGTTCCAGAACAAGGAAAATGTAAAAAACTCCACGCTCCACAAAGCCAGGTCCGTGAGTAGAATGATGTGACTGATGTATCATAACTTTGATAAATTCCCCCTTTCTTTATCCAAAGACGTCCTTCCAAGGACAAGCTAGAAGTTCCTTTAGTGCTGACTGGACTGACAGGAAGGCTGTCAGCCATCATTGAGGCTGAGAGAATCTTCATATCCCAGGATTTTAGTAGGGACACAAAATTCCTTAGTTATTTTCTTTACCTCCAGGTATGCATTTGTTGCAAAATTCTATTTCTAGTTATTTAGTACATCTATGTGTTTTTAATCTCACTGAATTTTTTGCAGTATACTTTGTATAAACCACTTTCAATTTTATAAATGCTTTTTTTATTGTCCATAATGAGTTACATTATTTAGTGGGCCAACAATGAGTTGTTATCCCCAATTCCTCATTGCCCCCTTCCCCATCCCCAGTAAGCTGGATATCCTCCTCCGTGGGCCATCTGGATCAGTCCTTGGGGCAGGGGACCATGGATAGCCTAGTATTCAGCCAGGTTCTCCTGACCCAAGTGTGTTGTTACTGAGGGGTGCCATGCCTCTGGATAGTCTCCCTCACCACGGCTCTCACAATCTTTCCGCCCCCTCTTCCACTCAGTTCCTTGAGTCATGGTGGGTGAGTATTAAGGCTGCTTTAATGCTGTGAGCTTAGGCGGCTTTGTGTCGAAAATTGTTGGTTTCTGTCACCCTGGCTTATCCTGTGTTGATTGAATGGCTGTGGCTGTGGGTCCCTTGTTCATCCCATCATTCTCTGCAGGGTTCCATATGGATCCTCCACGGTATGACTGTGGTGGCTCATCTCTTGCCAGGATCTCAGCTATCAGCCTACGGTCGGTTGGTAGGGTTAGATGGGCCCCAGCTCTCTTGCTGCATCCTGAAAAATACAAACACAATCTCCATCGGAGAGTGAGATCAGTCTAGGTTAACAAATATACACAATTCTGGATTACCTAGATTCTATTTTTAGTAGCCTCCCCGTCAATCGGTCCCATAGTGCATCTTTTCTTGGGAGCCCAAGAGTACGGGATCCGGTGCCTATCACCCTGAATCCCCAGTTCCAGACAAGGGCTCCCCCTCACTAAGTGGAATATTTGACCGAATTTAGAAGTTGTTGATTGTCTCCCCCCCGGCCCAGGCTCCTCCATTGCACTAGTGCTCCTTTCTTGATTCGCTGTTCTCTCCCAATAGGAGGTGTGGTCAGCCTACTCATGGCCGCAGTCTGTGTTTCATGCCAGTGGTCTCTGTTTACTCCAGTGTCGTTGATCACCTTCCCCTGGCAGCATGTGCAATGCCTTCCAGCACTGCACTAACTACCATCTGGGGGCTGGATACTATTCCAGACCTTGAAGGGTCTCTTGATGCTAATCGATGGCTTTCTGTGGTTTCTTTAGCAACAGGGTTTTGCCTCAGCCCTGGGGAGGTCACTCAAGAGCTTGACAGAATTCTGTCTTGTTTTTGGAACCTCATGGGTCACTTTGGTCAACAGCTCAGTGAGGGAAGGAACCGGTGGCTGGGACCAGGGATTGTCAGACTGATCAATTATTCACAGGCTTAGTCTCTCTCCCCTACTACTCATGGCCCCTCTTGCCAGTCGACGCCCACTACTTGCTCAATAGGTTACAGTATGTTTGTGAGGATTTTATGTTTTTGAACCTAATTTGGTTTAGCCTCATGCTTAAGCCATTCCCATCCCCCATCCCTTACCCCTCATTCATAACCTCTCACTTCTTTCTACTAGTCTGCGTAGAGTTTACGGTTATCCTGGATAAGGACCGCATATGAGGGAGAATGTGCGGCATTCGATTCTCTGTTCTTTTGAGTGTTCGCTTAGTAAGATCTGCTCAAAGTCAGACCATTTTTTCCTAAATTTCGATATGTCATTTTTCCTTTCAGCTGAGTAAAATTCCATCGTGTAAATATACCACAGTTTTGCTGTCCATTCCTCCATGGATGGGCATTTGGGTTGATTCCAGTTCTTGGCTATTATGAATTGAGCTCCTGTAAATATAGTTGTACAAATGTTTCTGTGTTGAGATGTGACATCTTGTGGATAGATGCCTAGTAGAGGGATAGCTGGGTCCATTGGTAGTCCTATGTCCATTTTGTTCAAGAGTCTCCACACTGCTTTCCATAGTGCAAATAAATAAAACAGAATTATTTATAATTAAAAATAAATAGCCAGGTACGGTGGTGCACGCCTTTAATCCCAGCACTGGGGAGGCAGAGGTAGGAGGATCACCATGAGCTCAAGACCGCCCTGAGACTACATAGTGAATTCCAGATCAGCCTGGGCTAGAGCGAGACCCTACCTTGAAAAACCAATAAATAAATAAATTAAAAGTCTGATTTCATAAGTCTGAGGAGCCTTTGTGGCAGAACTTTTAGCTGTTTTCCATGTAGATTCAACCAAAGTTGGAACCATGGTCCTTAAACACTGCTGAAATGTGGTTCAGCATCTCTTGAGAACTTAGCTAAAAAGTCATTCTTAGGCTCCAAACCTAGGATTGGGAACCCTGAAGGAGGAGCCCAGCAGTGTTTAGCAGGCACTGGAACAGGCAGAGCTGCTCACACTCAGAGCACAGCCAGCGTGTCTCTGGGGGCCTGGCAGCCAACATGCTGAACTCAGGTGTATTCAGCAAACCTTCATACAGAGTCCATATCGACCAGGCAGTTATAGTCTCCACCAGGAGCTGTTCCTTGGATATCCCCACAGCCTAGGGGTACTGAACACTTAGGATGCTCATGTCCCTAATATAAAATGCATAGAATTTGCACTTAACATATACATATCCCCAGGTACTTTAAATCATTTCTGGGTTACTCGTAAGACCCAGTACAATGTAAGTGGTATGTAAATAGTTATATTGAATTGTTTATGGAACAATAACAAATATCTATACATGTTCAGTACAGGCTTTAAAAAAATTGGCCGTACTGGATATTGAACTTCATGCATGCTAAGCAAGTGCTATACCACTGATCGGTATTCTCAGATGTCTTTTTACTTTTTATTTTGAGGCAGGGTCTCACTAGATTATCAAGGCTGGCCTTGAACCCACTCTGTAGCACAAGCAGGTCTTGAACCTGTAATTCTCCTCCATAGCCTCCTAGGCACCAGTCTCAGCACAAATGCAATTTGAACAAAATGGATATAGAGGGCCAATGGTGTAATTCTATCAATCCCTGTGACAAACCAGATATACTAATTATTATTGAGTTATAGGGCCTAAAACGCAGAAAAGTCACTTGTCCAGGGTCATATAACTGAGCCAGAATCCAGACAGTCTCAGTCACAAAGACAAATCTCTCATAGGAAGGGCACACCTATCCCAACTAAAACTTCCACAGGATAAAAACTACTTAATCATCATTTAAAGAGATGTAATGTTTTAATAAGTAGGAACTTTACTATAGGGACAAATCATGTGTTGGTCCCATTCCCCTCATTTTATTCTCTTACATCCTCTCTTCCCCACCTCAATTCCACTGATGACCCTCCTCAATGGGGTTACTGGTATTTACCATGGTGTCATGAATGCATCAGTTATTCTCTGGGGTGGGGAGATGCCTGGAGTACTCCTTCCCACCCTGTGGCTCTGACAATCTTTCCACTTTCTCTTCCAAATTTTTTTTTAGCTTTGGTGTATGTAAGACTACTTTAGTGTTGAGCTCTGCAACCCCTGGATTTTGGATTTGATGAGTTTTGAATGTCTTCAATGGCTGTCATTATTTCCCTGGAGCTGGTTGTCAGGATAACAGTGAGAGCAGCACTCTTGTTTAACTCGCCACCTCCTCTGTGATATCTCCTGGCAGATGTACTAGAGATGGCCTGTCTCATGCTAGGCAGTCAGCTGTCTTTTCTTATAGTATTGATGGATCTTGGTTCTCCCTTGGTTTTGATGGCATCTGTAAAACAACAACAAAGCCAGCCAGATTCTCCAACCAAGACAGCAAATAGATAAAGGGGATAAGCATAGTGATTAATTGAGAGACATTTTGATGGGGGTAGCCACTCTTTTTTGGCCAAAGACTAGTGGGAGCTTCTCTCTGGTATCTATGACCATCTTAGGAGTCTGACTTGGTTCTCAGGACCAGGTATGAGTTCTGTCCCACTGAGGAGGCCTCTCACCTACTCAGAGAGCTGTTGATTACCCACATAGGCTGTGTGCCACTGTTGCACAGGTGGGTACATCTTGTCCAGCTGATTTATTAGCTTTCAGGGACCCCTGCTTTTTCACACTCTTGATGGCTAATATCTCCCACCAGCTGAAATAGCACTTTCCAACGCTGTAAGCTAGCCAGCAAGGAGCTAGTTTTCTTCTGAGTTCCACCAAAAGATGTAACTTTATCCTGCCTTTGTAATATCTAGAGGTTCTTGTTACTGTTATTTTTGTTTTGGAGATTTCTTCTTCTCATTTACATTTCTGACCTTTTTCTTTCCCAGCAGAAGAACTATTCTATTTTTCTACCAAGAAAAAACAAGATTAAAAGTACTGAAAGTGACTGTGTTTTTGGGACCATAAAGGAAGAAGACCTCTGAAGATGTCTCACCTTTCAAAATGCCCTCTGAGGATGTCTTACGACAGTTCAACAGCTTGGGGTTTGAGGATAGGCTTCTTACCATCAGGGAGTTTCTTGACACCTCCCCATTTTCTCTGACACTGATGTAGGTTATCTTCTTCAGACTATGTACTACAGAACTCTGTGGATCTCAGGATTAGAGGATAAAAGGAAGACTGAGGTAGGAGGATGGTCATTAGTTCAAGGCCAGCTTGGGCTGAAGACCCTACCTAAGGAAGGGTGGGGGAGAAAGGATAGAGGAGAGAAATTAAAGCTACAGAAATTCAAATTGACTAGTAGGAAATTCTATACTTTTTATTTCCTAAAGTAGGTGTCTTACCTTGCTTCATAACATCTTTTGAATGCTCTGGTACTACATGAATAGACAGCTCGTTCTAAAGTCATATGAACACAATAGGGGTCAAGTTCTGAAGACATGATTTATTAGCTAAGGAAAAAAAGACTGTGACTAGGGAGAGGAATTGTTGGACAAGAAATCCAGCTGTAGGCTGGAGAGATGGCTCAGAGGCTAAGGCACTTGCCTCCAGTGCCTAAGGCCCCGGGTTCAATTTCCCAGGTCCCACATAAGCCAAACCCACAAAGTGGTGGCCCTGGTGCGCGCTCTCTCTCTCTCTCTCTCTCTCTCTCTCTCTCTCTCTCTCTCTCTCTCTCTCTCTTTCTCTCTCTCTCCTTGAAAATGAATCAATAAAATATTTTTTTAAAAAAAGGAAAACCAGCTGTCTCTGACCTTCCAGAGAGCTAGAGCAGGCAGGGGGCAAAATGATGATTTGTTCCCTAACCTACTTCTACCTCCAATACGGAGGACCACAAAGTACCAGGCAGAAGGCCCAGGATGGAGCTCAGGGATGGAGCCCTTGCCTGGCATGTGTAAGACCCCAGGTTCCACCAGCTCCATAAAATGAAACCAGAATCTAAGTACCAGGCTGGCCAGTATTCTCCACCATACAGTTAGCTATATTCTATCCTTAGACTGTTGAATTCCATTCAATAATCATCCTGCTGATTGGGATATTTTAATTTTGGAAAGTAATATGGCCTAATACTAGCATCAAGTGCTTTATAAGTGTCTTAGCTTTAAAAAATGTGTATTTGTTCATGAGATTTTTTTTCCTTATCTAGATTCCCTTAATTAATTAATGAAATGTGTATGAAATTAAGACCACAATAAAGAAAAGGGAAAGAAGGGTCTATATCATAATATAAAGAAAATTATATTACATTCTAATGTTCCTTTCTTAGTTGAATAATGATAAAGTAAATGTGAAACCTATTGAATATAAAATTTACTGATGGAAATTCTGTGGTGTTTTTAAAAATGTATACTCTATTAAAATCCTCTCATATTTATAAATCAGTTTTTATAAGTTTATAAATCAGTCTGTAATCATAACTCCTGTTACTGTGAAGTTTGTATTTCTATTTTAGGCTGTATATAGTAGGGTATCTTTGCAGAGGAAATCACAATCCCAAATCATTCATGGTGAGCATTTTAATGGATTAGGATCATTTTTGAATGATCGAGTAAAATAGTAAAATAGGTGATCGAGTATTTTGCCAACTTGAGAATAGTCAGGAACTGGGGATCCAGCTCAGTGGTAGAACACTGGGCTGGAATACACAGGACCTTGGTTCAATTCCCAGGACACACACACCTTTTTTTAGTAGGCAGCACACAGTGAAGGGGCCATCTAGACACTGGGAACACAAGAGAATTTCTTTTAAGAAGAGGAATGTAATAGACTGCTGCCTTTGTAGGTGAAAAAGGGTGTTTTACGTTCATTTTGTGTTTCAACTTGACATATGAAAGTAAGTAATCCCAGCCTGCAGTTGCTGTTGAAAGTATAGGACAGACCTGCATGTCAAGGGAAATTGGGAGCCACCAGGAAAGTCCCAAGGAGAAGAGACTTTGAAGAAATCAGAGATGTGGTTGTTGGGAAATGGAACAAACTCAGAAAAGGAAAGGACACACCCAGTGGGAAAGTAAGAATGGTGTTTAGGAAGTGAGCAGAGCTGTTCTCTGCTGACAGAGCTTCAGGTTAAGTCTGAGTGTGATCACACATGTCTGTAATCTCAGCACTTGGGAGGCTAAGGGAAAAGGGTCCTTCAGGGCTAGGCCCAGCTTCCAAGCCAGGCCCTGTCTCATAAAACAGAACATCGGACTCACAGTGACAACCAACATAAGCCACTTCAGCACTAGAGAAGCCTCAGCCAGTGCAGCCTTCTGAAGGCAGCCCACTATCTGCGATCGCAAGTATGTGCATATGTGTGTGGGGGGGGGTGAGAGGGTGGGTGCACATGCGTGTGGAGGTCAGAGGTCAGCACTGAGTTGCTTCCTCTATCACTCTTCACTTGATTTTGACATAGTTTTTGCTGAGCCTGGAGCATCCCAGTTTGGCTAGTACACTAACCAGCCGCCAGCCTTGGGGATCCTCCTGCTTCTTCAAGATCACATACACATGCCGCCATGCCTGACTTTTTTATGTGGATGCTGGGGGTCCAAGCAGGTATTCATACTTGCTTGGAAAGCATTTTTCTCTGCTGAGCCATCTCCCCATCCCTGGCTCAGTATCTCTTGTGGCTCTTACGGGGTGCCAGCCTGTGATTTGTGCCTTCACTCCTCATATGCGCTTTGCCTTCTGTATCCATCGACTCTGCATCTGTGGATCCCACCAACTGTGGATGGAGAATGAGCCCCAATGCTTATATCCATGATTCCACCAACTCTAGATGGAAAATGCTCCCCAATGGTTGCATCTGTTCTGAACACATGCAAATTTCGTCTTTCTCACCGTCATTCACTTGAAAATATAGTGTCACAGCTCCTTACATTTACATTGTATTTTATGCAATCTAGAGATATTTCAGGATTATGGAGGAGGTGTATGGGGTTCACACACACTATGCTATTTTGCATAAAGAACTGGGTGTCTGTGGATCCTGTCAAAATGTTCCCCAGACAGCCATATTTTCTCCTGATATGCCCTACCTTCTCCAACATCACTTCAGGAAACTAGAGATGCATCTGTTTTCACCACTGTCTACATTTCAAAATAGCTAGCATCAGCAGCTTGTCCCCAGCTAAACACACGTGAGTGAAATTTTCCCAAAAGCATAACAAAAAGGAGAGAGGTGCTTACATTGTGACCAGCCCTGATGCTGGAGCTGGTTGGCACCTGTGAAGGGTTTGGTCTCCTCCCAGTGGACCTCCTCCCAGAGCCGGGGCTTGGTCCATGTTAGTGTGTGGTGAGCATACAGTTTACACATATCCTCCTATGGACAACTAAGGAAATTTTATGTTAAGCATTTCAGGTAGAAATGAGTTTAATCACCCTCAAAGTAAATTGTAAAAGGGCTAAATGATCTTAATTTGTGGAAAGCCAAATAGGATCCAAGTTTGGGTGGGAATCAGTAACCAAAAGTACAAAACAAAAGAAAAACACAAAAGTAGCCGAGACACCTTTCCTGAATGTTTCCATTACGCCCTTGCTGCGTAGTGATGAGCAGGCGAGTGGAGGTGGTGGCTGTGGAAGAAGGAATGGGTGGTCTCATGTCATCAGTGAGCCAAAGAAAAATGTCAGGAAAGGTAGATAGGTGTCTCATAGGAAACAAGACATCCTGACTTAATTTACAAAAAACATGCCTGGACTGGGAGATGGCTCAGTAGTTAAAGGCGCTTGCAAAGTCTGCTGGTCCAGGCTAAATTTCCCAGGGCCCACAATGTGGTGCATACATATATGTGGAGTTCATTTTCCATGCCCATTCTCTCTCTCCCTCCTCTATCTCATAAATAAAAATATTTTTAAAAAACATGACTAACCAGTTTGCCTTCAAGGTAACTTTGAAGCCATATTCATTTCCCCCACTTTATTGACATTAATTATACTTTGCTTGTAAGTTGCTTTTTAATAAGTAATCATTGTATTTTTATGATAAAAGTCATTCGTATAATGATTTTCCAGAAAAGAAGAACCAGAGCTCTAGGAAGGCTTGTGATGCTGTTGGCGGGCCTGGGTCTTTGGTGCTTTTCTATGGTGCGAGGTCATCAGGTGAGTGTGGTTTTCCTGTGAGCTGTCTTGACAGAGGTTGGCATTTGGCTGATTTAACGGTGTTGGCCTACGCGATTTTGTGTGTTCCTGAACCAAACTGAATGTGCTTTCTTTTTTCTCAGCACTGTGGGAACAGAGTTGGCTGTACTTCCTAATGACTTTTCTGTCTGTCCACATGAGCATGGTGATGGTTTCGGGCTGCGGCTATTGTCTGGGTGAGGGCCCATGAGCAGCCAAATGACCTTGAAGGGGGAGCTCCTATTCCCAGCAGGATTTGGGGGAGCTCCTTTTGGAATGGGGTCTATCACGCAGAGGAGATGATGGACTCACTGCAGTAGGCCCAGCCAAGTTCAGAACTTGACTTTCCACAGGACAAACATGATGGCAGTTGTTCAGCTTCTTTTTTTTTTTTTTTAATATTTTATTTATTCATTTTCAAGCAGAGAGATACAGAGAGAGAGAGAGAGAGAGAGAGAGAGAGCACCAGGGCCACCACCTTGTGGGTCTGGCTTATGTGGGTCCTGGGGAATTGAACCCAAGGCCTTAGGCACTGGAGGCAAGTGCCTTAACCGCTGAGCCATCTCTCCAGCCCTGTTCAGCTTCTTATAGATGCCCTGAGAGTTCGCCATGTGGAGACACTTGAGTTGACGCATAGATATACAGGAGCTGGTGGAGTGATGTACTTTCTGGAGGCCCTTCTGCCAAATAGGCACCAGATAAGGCCTGGGATTTCAGGTGTGGATCACCACTCCCAGCATTTTACATGTCTGCTGGTGTCTGTTTGCACCACTTTATCTACAGAGCCATCTCCCAAGCCCCACAAATGGTTTTTTAAAAATTATTTTATTATTTTTTATTTTTATTGTTCATAATGAGTTACATTGTTTAGTGGGCCAACAATGAGTTGTTATTCCCAATTCCTCATTGCCCCCCCTCCCCATCCCCAGTCAGCTGGATATCCTCCTCCATGGGCCATCTGGATCAGTCTTTGTGGTAGGGGACCATGGATAGCCTATCTCCATTTTTTTTCTTACGTGCTCTCTTTTTGTGTAAATGAAGAGATGGCACGCAGTCTTAGGATGCACCAGAGACAGGCCGAGGAGATCGTGGGCAGTGAATTCACTCTAGACAAGTCCTAAAGCCTTCTTGTCCCACTGCAGACTTCCTTACCAGAGACTCTTAAAGCTTCTGTTAGATCATTAGCAAAACCAAACAAACAGAAAAGACAGCATTCTTCATCTCTTGACTATTACAAAATATCTGAGACTGGGTAATTTATAAAACAGGCATTTCTTTCTCGCAGTTATGAGAGTTGGGAAGACCCAGATGAGGTGTTGACAGACAGTTCGGCAATGAGAACTTGTCCCTCTCTGCTTCCCTTGGCAGAAGAGACTTGCCTCAAGTGCTTTGACAAGGTGACAGTTCTATCCAGGAGGGCTCCCTGTCACATTGGTAAGTTTCACCATATAGACTTGGTGAGATACATTCAAGACCATGGCATCAACTAACTCTACTAATTTATTTTTTTAATATTTAACTTATATTATTTTATTTATTTGAGAGAGAGAGGCAGATAGAGAATGGGCACACCAGGGCCTCCAACCACTACAAACTCCAGGTGCATATGCCACCTTGCACATCTGGCTTTATGTGGTACTGAGGAATTGAACCCATGTCCTTAGGCTTTGCAGGCATCTGTCTTAACTGCTGAGCCATCTCTCCAGTCCTCCACTAATTTCTTAGTCTTCTTTGTGAGCTGAAGATAAATATGCAATGGAAAAAATTTCAGTTTATTTTAAAAAACAGAAAGCAAAGATGTATTCCAGCTGTTCATGGTGGCACACACCTTCAATCCCAGCACTCAGGAGGCAGAGGTAGGAGGATCTCCATGAGCTCGAGGCCACCCTGAGACTACATAGTGAATTCCAGGTCAGCCTGGGCCAGACCCTACCTTGAAACCTCAACCCAACCCCCACCCCCGAAAAAAAAAAGATGTATTTATCCAGTTCTATTTGAGAAAATAGCTGGCACAGTGGCAGAGCCTCAGGCTTCACCCTGACATTGACAGCACGATTTTGAAAAGGTGGATATGAAAGCACTTGGGCAAGGGCAGGAGAGGAGAGCACGCCCAGGCCTGACGGGAGAAAGAGATGCGTTTGCTTCTGTCTGAATGTCGCCAAGAATTTGCTTTGAGATTAAGGTGAGCACTGACATCCCTCGAAGCCCAGTTTTTCAATTCAGTTCCCTGGGGTGAGCTAAGCTCCATGCCAGTGTTGGAATAAACACTTTAACAGTGCAGATGACTGGAATCTTGTTAGCTGCTCTCTCTGGGCTGAGCAGACACTCCCAGGCTTTGGGGCCCAGTATTGATCTTTAGCTTTTCCTGTGCCCATTAACTAGCCCCAAACTAGCAGGACTTCTAATAGCAGATCATGACTAAGGGGTTAGAAAAGACACTTGGGGCCAGATAGCAATGAAGAAAAGACAAGAATCGCCTGGGCTGGAAGCTTTTCTGACATTACCTTCTTTTGTCCTTCTTTGCCTACTTTCCAGAAAATTCCCAAGCCTAAAGACATTCAGAATTTCTAAAACATGTTTTTGTTTTTGTTGTTGTTGCTGTTATTTCACTAATTTTTTGTAGTGATATAGGAAACTGAGGTTCACTGAACCGGCACCAGAGATGGAGAGGAGAATTGGAATTTTTATTCTTGTTGACATGGACTCAAGGGAATAACTTACAAAGCTTGAACACTGAGCTCCTGTCATGCAGAGGTTTTATAGACAGAATGGCAGGTCATCTGACATCATCTGGAATTCTTTACATTATTGATGGGTTACAAGTTTCTAAGGTTCCATGATTTGGGGGCACAAACAGAAAATTCCTTAGCAAACAGTCAGTGAGTGATAAGAAAGTCCGCATGTGGAACAGAAGCTGTTTGCTCAGGGGTGCGTGTGTCTAAGGCCACACTAACCTGACCCAAGCAGGTGAAGCTGCGTACCTCGGGAGGAGAGTTGGACTCTTGCTGCAAAGCTTGTACAATAGACGTTGTGTTTTAGAGCATCACCTGGGCCTGGTTTCTTTGTTTGGTGGTGTGTGTTGTGCACACACGGGTGTGCAGATGCACATGACCCATGGCCATGTGAGTGGAGGCCACAGGAGGACATTGGGTGTTCTCTTAACACTCATTGGCATATTTCCTTGAGGAGCGGTCTCTCCCTCAACCTGAGCTGTTGTCTGTCAGTGAGCCCCAGGGTTCTCTGGTCTTCATCCTTCCCTGGGGTTGCAGATATATGTGACCACACCCTGCTTTCTATGTGGCTTCTGGAGAGAAGCTTGGCAGCCTCTGGCCCAAGCAGAGGCCCTCGTGCTTAAGCAGCACTTTTACCCACAGAGCAGTCTTCCCCACCCTACATTATTCATTGTACAGGAGACAGGATCTCATTATGTTCGAGGATGCCTTCAAACTCCTGATTCTCCTGCCTCAGCCTCCCAAGTACTGGGATTACAAGTGTGTGTCACCAAGCCTGGCTCTGGGGCATATTTGAAGAATAAATAAATGACCAACCACATGGACACCATTATTGCTTATACACTTAGGAGAGTTTTTATTGACACTTTGATTGTGGGACCCTGCTAAGAAGCACAGAGGATATAGAGTTAAAGGAAGTTGAGGCTGGCCTGAAACTCTGATAATTTCTGAGTTTATCTGAGACTGGTAGGCATTTCTTGAAGCCTCCTTCTTAATCCTAAAACTCTAGCCCTCCTGGCAGGCCACAGCGAGCTCTGAGATAGACAGACAATTCAAGGCCTAAGCTCACTCCAGCTGTAATAACAAACCTGGACAATAAAAGTCTAAAGGTTACAGTTCCTCTGCAGCCAACACCATCTAATATATGTCTAGAGTCACATAGAAAGCCCCCCCCCCAATTTATCTATGCAAACTAGGCATCCACAGGTTACTGGTCCCTGTCAATCGCTTCATGAAATGTCCACAGACTACCCTGCCCCTACCAATCCCCTTGCTGTCTATGCCTTTTCCTCTATATAAACAATCTTTATCTATACAATAAATGAGAGCTGTTCACTGCCATGTTCTCCTGTAGGGCTATGCCCATCGGCCTACTGCTGTCCCAAGATGCTGTTCACCCAGCTCCATAGATGAACCAGGGTGTTAGTGTACAATGACTCCCCAAGTAATCCACGGATCACATTTGATGATATGCAACAGTGCTCTCCAGGAAAACATTTATAGGGTCTTTGCAATCCGTGTCCTCACATATTCTCCATGTCAAGTGAGAGTCCACTTCACTCACATATGAGTGGTCAAATCTCATTGTTCTGACCCCAAAAAGCACCTATCATCAGGCACCAGAGATTACAAAATTGAGCGCATGCAGTTTATACAGAGGGAAGGCACACAGACTGCTCACAGACTTCTAGCACAGTAACACATGGAAATATTCTACAATTCTGCTTAAATACTTAAGAGTATTTGAGTTCTGCCAAAGATCACAGGCATGCTAGCTGGCTCCTGACCCTCATTCTCCCCACGACCTGAATTCCAAGCTTCTGCCTCTGGTTATCATGGGGTTTAGGGACCTAGATGCCCTCTGCTTTCTCACCTGCAAAATGAATTGTAAGAATGTGTATGTGTCCTGGATTGTTTGTTCTGCTCTGTTTCACCAGCTTGGCCATGTTGGAAACTGTTTCCCAGAATCCCATCTCCAGGGTGGTTCTAGTTTAGAAATTGGGAGAGAGAGTGAGGAAAGGGCCCTTACTAGTGAAGGTCTTTTCAGAAGCAGACACTAAGTTCTGGGTAGTTTCCAGCTTCTCAACCCTTTCCACTCCACACCCCTCTACTGGACTGCTTGTCCTGCTGATGGCCAGAACCCCTGGTCTACCAGCAGGCACATGGTGGAGGACTCTCAGAGGCTGGAGTGACAAGGAACTGCTCCCACTTCCAGGGACGCAAGCCATGCATGACTTCCCAGAATCCTCGGAGACTAATTTGTAACTTTCAACTGATCCTCCCACATTGCCTTCTAAACCTTCACCTCCTGGATGGCCGGCATGATGGTGTCAAGTGGTATTCCTGTAACTCTGTTATCCTATGATACCC
This sequence comes from Zapus hudsonius, assembly GCA_004024765.1. Lineage (NCBI taxonomy): Eukaryota > Metazoa > Chordata > Mammalia > Rodentia > Dipodidae > Zapus > Zapus hudsonius. The sequence continues at coordinate 50,306 of PVHP010001584.1, forward strand.
ACCACGGTTTTAACCAAATGACTAAGCCCAACACTTTACAAGTCACCTTCAAAAGATCTACACATTTGCTTAATCCTTTGCAAAAGATATTTCTTTACTAGAAACTTGTTTAGTTTTGGGGAAGAAAGATTAATTGGGATAATTGTGTTATTTCTTCTGTGTGTGAAAAATTGTGTGGGGCTGGGCATGGTGGTTCAATCCTTTAATCCTAGCACTTGGGTGGCAGAGGTAGGAGGATTGCTGTAGGTTTGAAACCACCCTGAAACTACATAGTGAATTCTAGGTCAGGCTAGGCTAGAGTGAGACCCTACCTCAAAAAAAACAAAGTAAAAAAAAAACACTCCCCCCCAAAAAAAAACCCTGTGTGGTTCTAGCATGTGTGGGTACCTGCAAAGAAAAACAATAATGAGCAAGAAAGCAAGGAGCCAAGCTCTTTTTTTTCCTCTTCCCAGGCTTCTAGTGTTATCTTAGTAACTCCAAAAATTCAAGATCTAAGATGTTTGCTTTGCAATTAACAAAGGGAGGGAGCTCCCATTTGAAAGTTTTGCTTGAGGACTTTCTAGTTGTGCTGGTTCCTGGAGGGAAAGTAGCATTCTCTTAGGCTTCAAATTCTTCCTCGTGTGCTGGGTGTGGTGGTGCCCACCTTTAACCCCAGCACTTCAGAGGCTGAGATAGGAGGATTGCCATGAGTTTGAGGCCAGCCTGGGATACAGAGTGAGTTTGAAGTCAGCCTGGGCTAGAGTGAGACTGTGCTTCAAAAAAAAAAAAATCAAAACCCCACAAATTCGTCCCCAGTTTAGCAAAGATGATGCCTGGCATATAATGTTTTTCTCCTGTGGTTAAATGTTGTATCTATTTGGGGATTAAAATGAGTTAGACAGAGATGTGCTACTGTCTCATGTCCAGTGGCTTACTCGTTCAGTGGTTATGACTGAGAAGTCAGGGTGTTGTCTCTAACATCTGATTCATGCCAGCCTGTTTGAGAGACCTGTGGAAATTATGCTTTTAAGGAATAAGTCTCCCTCTTGTGGTCATTCCATGGTTCTACAAAGAAACAAAATGCAAATGGCGAGCTTGGACACAAAGGTCGGAAGTAAGGTACTCTGTGTCTTAAAACACCTCCCTGTTATGACCACGTCTCTTTTCTGTAGTCATACCTGGTTATAAGAGGATGGCTGCTAGACTTCTCCGAGTGCCTTCCAATAAGTTCTGATAAGTATTTTTAAAATATTTGCATTTAACTAAGAGAGAGAGAGAGAGAGAGAGAGAGAGAGAGAGAGAGAGAGAGAGAGAGAGAGAGAGAGAGAGCCTGGATGAGAGCACGAGGGCCTCCAGCCACTGTGAACAAACTCCAGATGCATGCACCTCTTTGCACATCTAGCTTTACAGCTTTACATGGGTACTGGGGAATCCAACTTGGGCCAGCAGTGTTTGCAAGCGTCTTTAACTGTTGAGCTATCCCCCAGGTATTTTTGAAAGTCTTCTGTATTTCCTAAGATTGCATAGATAGGAGTTTATAATCAATATAGCCAGATTTCTTTTCTCTAACAAGAAGAAAACTTCCTAGGTGAAAATCCCGCCTTGAGTGAATGCTTTCTTTTCTCCATTCATTCCCCACTCTGTTAGGCCTAATACGGCGATTCTTCATCCAGCCTAGGTTACATGTTAGGATGTTCCGAACAGCTTTTAGAAACACAGATGCCTAGACCCTGCTTCTGAACAACTCGGAGTTTGTCTGAACTGGGCACTGGTATTTTTTTTAAGCTCTTGGGGTGGTTGTAGTATGGTTCCAGGGTGGAGAACTTCCAAGCCAATGTCCATGAGCATGCACAATGTGTCAGTCACTGAGGTGATGGGAAGGTAAAGATATAACTTTGTCACACTGACCCTCTGCCACCACTATCTCCAAGCCACACATACTGTCTCCTGTCTGGAATACTTCCCTTGCTCACTGCATAATTAACTCCTCATGCTTTAAAAGTCTCAGATTAAAGCTGGAGAGATGGCTCAGCAGTTAAGCTGCTTGCCTACAAAGCCTAACAACCTTTGTTCCATTCTGCAGTACACATGTAAAATTAATCTGGAGTTTGTTTGCAGTGCCTGGAGGCCCTGGCACCTTCATTCTCTCTCTGTGCATGCGTGTGTCTCTTCTATCTCTCTCTGCTTGCAAATAAAGATAAAGACTAAAAGTCTCAGATTAAATATCATTTATTCAGTGATATGATTGCCACCCTTCCCTTTGTACCTCTTCTCCTGGTTGCCACTGAAGCTCTGGAAATCTCACAATCAGAACTTAGATCATTTTATTATTTATATTTTGTTTATTTATTTGAGAGAGAGAATAGGCACACCAGGGCCTCTTGCCACTGCAAACCCACTCAAGGTACACATGTCACTTTGTGCAGCTGGCGTTATGTGGGTACTGGGGAATCAAACCCAGGCCAGAAATCTCTGGAAACAAGAACCTTTAACTGCTGAGCCATCTCTCCAGCCCAAAACTTTTGTGGTTTGACAAAGAGGCAGATTTTCCAGATGAGAATGAAACCCTTGTCATAGGCTGGATAACATTTGTCCAAAGATGTCCATCTGTGCCCTAATACCCAGAACCTATGACTGTGCTACCTTGTGTCTGTGGTGGTTTGAATGAGATGCCCCCATAGCCTCATGTGTTTTGAATACTTGGTTCCCAGCTGGTGGCATTTTGGGAGGTAGAGCCTTGCTAGAGGAGGTGTGCTGGGGATAGACTTTGAGATGTTATAATCCAACTCCCCCTTGCCAAAGCTTGCTTGCTCTTTTTAATTAAATTTGCTCTTGTTGCTACCTTCCAGCTGATGCGACAAGATGTGATGTCCAACTTCTGCTTTGCGATGCCACACAGTCTCAACTTCCCCTTGAGACTGTAAGCCAAAACAAACCCTTTCCTTTCGTATGCTGCTTTGGGTTGGCTGTTGTGTCCCAGCAAAGAGAAGGTAACTGCAGTGCATAGTGAAAGGGTCTTTGCAGATGTGATTAACTACAGGTTTTGAAATGGGGAGATGGTTCTGGATTATCCAAGCATGCCCCTATGAGCACAAGGCTCCTTAGAAAGCATGAGAATCCAAGTTAGAAGAGATGCAAAGGTAGAGGCAGAATCCAGATAGGAGGAAAAAGGCTGCATCGGTGGCGGGGAAGCGGACACAAGGTGGACACAGATGGTAGCTTCTAGAAGCTGGAGAAGGCAAGGAAACTGAGCATCATTTTGATTTTAGTCCAGTGAAAAGACTATGGCTTAATGTGATTGCAAATTAATTAAATTTGTGCTGCTGTATTATCATGACACTAGAAAACTATAATGTACAGTTCTTTTTAATGTAAAGTTCCTTTGTAGAGGATTCTTCCAAGACCCTGGTAGGGATTCTGGAAGTATGTTCACATGGCTATGTGTTTTTATAAAGTTTGAAAAGTTAAGTATTTTAACTACCCCTGGGTAAGACTACTGTACCTTTCCATTGGGACTTCCATTTTCTCTTGGGGAGCAGATGGGTGGTCAGAGAGGCATTTGGGGCTCTAATTAGGCAGAAGAACAGGAGAGGATCCTTTAGTTTGCAGTTAGCAGTATATATTCTCATGATTTACATCACTTCCATGCAGCTTCGAGATGGCACTGGAGTATAAGAACAGCCCATATGATGACTCCTCATGCCACTATGTCAACGTCCCAGTGAAGGCAACGAAGAAATGTGCACCGTGCAGTTCATTTCCTTAGTCTCACCAGAAACAAACAAAAAAAACCCACAACTGTCTTCTTAGTGTCATCGTCCCTAAATTTTTCAGATTGAACAAAGGTGGTAATACATGAAGACAAGCAATCTGTAGACTTTCAGGTTATTTGATAAGGCAATCAAGGAAGAAATAAATTATATGAACACATTGGGAGAATACTAAAATTGCTAGATTTGACAGCATTTATAGGAATCAGTGAACTTACTATAAACACAATCCATGATCACAAGGAGGGCATCAATTATGTGATTAATGTGTCATCAATTTAAAGAATTTATATGATTAATCAATTCACAAGTACATATGAACTACCCTAAGATTTTTTGCAGCACTGGGAATTGAACCCAGGGCCTCGTACATGCTAGACAAGCACTTTGAACTTGTGCTACATCCCCAGCCTGCTTTAAGATCATGAAATTCATATATGAAAAAAAATGTGAGATTTCTTCACACCCAACAGTAATCCAAGCATTTGCATAATATTGCCAGGAACAAACCATTAGGATCAGTAGATGGCCCCAAAGAGATGACATCTGAGAGGGTGGTTGCTTGGGTGGCTAGTGCTAGAATTCAGAGGGACAGTCACTGTTCAGGGGAAGTCATCTCAGCTGTAAGACAAGTTGATAAACACAAAAGGGAGAAGGCTTGCATGAAAGAATGTTTCAGCAAATGAATATCCTACCACTTGATCAGGTTTGGCTGCACGCATGTCACAGTAAGTCAAAGGGCAATGTAAGTGTAAGCATTAAATGTTTTTTTTTAAATAACCAATAAAGTGATTGGAGAAATGGCTCAGCAGTTAAAGGCATTTGTTTGTAAAGCCTGATGACCCAGGTTCAGTTCTCCAGCCCCCACATAAAGCCAGCCGCCAAAACTGGTGTAAGCATCTGGTGTTCATTTGTAATCTACACACACACACACACACACACACACACACACACACACACACCACAATAAACAGAACTCAAGGGCGTGTTTTAGAGTAAAACCATCAGCCAATTACTATTGCTAATTTGCCAGTATGGATGCTCAACATTTACCCAGAAGTCAGCCTCTACTAAATTGATGTTTATAGCACCTAATAAAAATCATTCTTGCCTTGGAAATTTCTCTTTAGTGGAGGGCATAGGATGCATATTTAGAAAAATGGTGAAAGCACAAAATGCTCCCAGACTCTCATTGGACAAACCTCTTCTCCAGAAGCGCAATGTGAGGGCGGGGGAGGGAGGGGGCACACACTTTGCCTAAAGCGAGAACAGGCCGAGCCGCTATGTGGGCCTCCAGCCTGCAGGGGGCGCCGGCCGCCGCGGCGCGAGGCCGCTCTGGCCGCGCAGGGCTCCGTCGGTCTCCCGCCCGTCGCCCCGGGGAGGAGGAGCTGCCGCCGCGGCCGCCGCTGCTGGCGCTCAGGTACCAGGCCAGGGCCGCGGGCAGCATCCGGGCGGGAGCCGCCGACACCGGTCCCGCGGGCCGTGCGGGGTGTCGGGGCCCAGCCGAGGCCTACGGGTGGAGGGCGGCCGGCTCCCCGCCCCCGGCAGGCGAGGCGGTGGGCAGGGCCTCCCGGGATGCTGGCCGCCTCTGCTCGCCAAAGCCGGGCTGGTCAGCCCGACCCAGGCAGACATTGACATTCCAGAAAAGATGCAATCTTTTCCAGCATCAGCCCAGAAAGTTCCCAGCGGGTCCGCAGCCCGGGTTACGGGGGAGCCGTGGAGAGGAGAGTGACCAGAAAGTCACATTGCCCACGTTAAGACGGCATTTGCACACAGTGGGCTCAGGCGATCACAGACTAACATTCTTAATGAACGTGCATCTGTGATCTTCTCACAACTGCATTGAGAAAAGACTTTTATTCTCCAAAATGCTCCACACCGTTCAGATTGTAGTGAAAACAGAAACAGTTTTCACTCTTCCAGACATAACAGTGGCACCTAGGAGCTTCTGCTTTCAGTGCTTGTCAGCCATTGTGTTGGGTGATTGACACAGCAGGGCTTGGGTTACCCCTTGCAGCAACTCTAACAAGTACCATTTCTCATTTACAGATAAGGACGCAACCCATCGGAGGTCAGACAGTTGGTAAAAGGTAAGTGGGATTTGACACCCCTCTCTTACTCTGGCTTCCTGTTTCTGTTATCTGTCAAAACCATGGCAGCGTGCTTCTGTAAGATTTTTGTTTCTCGATAGGATTTGTAGCCTGAACTGATTTCTTTTAATGTTGTGGCAGTTCCCATCAGTCCTGTACCAACGCCTTTCTAGTTTAGAAGGAGTTTAAGGAGAATGTTTGCTCACTAAGAATTGTAGTGATAATAATAATCGTAAATGTGGACTGAGCTCTCGCACTGCAGTACGATGGGTCTGTTTGGTTGTGAGTGTGCTTGTTGTGTTTTCAGAGCAGTTGTACTGAGTTCACCTTGCCTTGGCAATGTTATGGTAGCAGGCCAAGGGAAACCAAGCTAATGTTTCAGAGGATAGAGTAAAGGAGCCTGAGGGAAGCTATGAGTGATAAAGAAGAGATTTAGGACGTATCACTTAGAGTATATTGAGTTATGGAAGACAAAGGATTTTCATAGTTCCTGTCATTGTTGGAATGGAAATTGTTATTTCCCACTGCTGTGTGAATACCTTATTAGAATGTGAGAGTTAGTGTAGTCAGCATTCATACAACAGTCATGCAGACTACCTGTCATTGGTAGGAATTGTTTTAAATAGTGCCCCCAAAGTCCTTGTCATGGACAAAGGTGAGGATAATAAGACAATGTTTTCTAAGGCAGGCAGGGTGTCACTCTAGCCCATGCTGAACTAGAACTCTCTCTGTAGCCTAGGCTGACCTCAAATTGAAGGTGATCCTCCTACCTTAACCTCCTGAATGCTGGGATTAAAAGTGTGCACCACCATGCCTGGCTAGCAAAATAATTTTTAAAAATTAAAAATAAAACAATTAGAGCTGGAGAGATGGCTCAACTTAGTGCTCATCTCGCACAAACATGAAAGCCTGAGGGGGCCTGAGATTCCTGAGTTCCAGTCTCCAGATCCTACATAAAACAGCTGGGCGTGGCCATTGCACCTGTAACCCCAGTCATGTAGAGGAGCAGAGAATATTCAGGGCCCTGAAAGCTCCAGACTTAATAAAAGGAGACTGTGGCTCAAAACAAGACCAGGCAGAAGAGCGATGGGGAGGTTCACCGGATGTTCTCCTCAGACCTCTACAGGTAAGGGACCCCCACCTCAGGCAAGTGTATGGGGTGCTGCAAGGGCACATACATGTTCATATATTACACACACAAGCAAAGACGTTTAAAAATGAAAAAAATCAGATGGTAAAAATCACTAGGAAAACAAGATAGTCAAGGGAGGGGTAGAAAGTGTTAAAGTGTTAGAACAAGAACAGACACTCTATGGGGAACACGCCTAAGAAAAGTGGAAGGATTGCAGGGCAGCCACCAAGGGGAAGAGCATGTAAACCTATTAGGCAAATAGGAAAGCCCAGAAAATGCCTGTGTGTCAGAGGACGCACAAGGAGCCTTTGGCTTTGAGCAGGAGGGGGTAAAAAGGAATGAGGTCAGAGACTTAGTGAGTCCTAGAAGAGACCATTTCCACTGTGAAGGAGGAGAGAGTTGTCACAGGGAATCGAGTGAAGGGCCGTTGTGCTGAGTTGAGTGGAAGACCAGCTAGGAGGTTAGTGCAATAATATGGGTGGGTGGTAAGATTGCCTTAGGAGGGTAATGGAGGTACTATGGTCAATTCTCATTCTTAGGGATGCAAAGACCCTTAGTCACCTGCAACCTTAGACAAAGTCCTATATGCAATGTGCTATTTTTTCCTTTATATATAGCTATGGTATTTTTTTTTTTACTTAAATGGCACAGTAAGAGATTACCAATAGTAATAAAGTAGAACAATTCTAACATTATGCTACAATAAAAATTATGTGAATATAGTCTCTCAAAATTCCTTATTTACTCTATTTACCTCTCTGGTTTGAGATGATGCAATGTCTGCATGATGAAGCAAAGTCACATGAGTGATACGGGCATTGTGACATGGGTTACCTCACAGGACTATGAACACTGCAGTACTGATACTCAGCCATTGATGTGGTCATCACGAAGGCCACTAAACAACTAGGGGGCTGATAAGGGAGATTCTGAACAAAGGGGTGCATCATGTGTAGGTGGGAACAGAGCTGGATGGTTTCCGATTTCATCACACTACTCAGATTCAGATTGTGTGTGATTTAAAGCTTACAAATGATTTCTGGAATTTTTTAAACCATAATTGAAGCTATGGAAACTAAAACCATCCATTGGGGGGTGGCTGCTACTGTAGTAAGAAGCAGTTAGGTTCTGTATATAGCGGATGGGGTTAGGTACTATATCTGAGGAGAAAGAGTGAGGTGTGCTGTGTGGCCTTTGGCCTGAGCAATTGGAAAGTGGCAAAGAGTAAGGGTGGATGGCATGAAGCAGGAGCCAGGAGTCCAGCTTCAGTCAAGTTTGAGATGTGTGTTTAAATGGATTATAAGAGTTGGGGTTCAGAAATTTGACTGGAAACAGAAATTTGGTAGTTATTAACAAAAAGGTAGTGTGTTAGTCATTAGTTGATAAGGTAAATAATTTAGTTGATAAGTTAGAAGCATGGTCAAAGGATTGATTTTGGCTCCCAGTGTCAGGTTTCAGTCCAGTGACATCCTTTTGCTCTGGACCCATGTGAGGCGGAGTATGTGGCAGAGACTACTCATCTCATGGCAAGCAGAAAGCACACACACACACTGGGGACCAACCTTCAATATTTTGAGCCTTTTGTGGGGACACTTCATTGCCAGGTAGTATGCTTTTTTAATTTTTAAAAATTTTAAATATTTATTTATTTGCAAGCAGAGAGAGGGAGAGAGAATGGGTATGCCAGGGTCTGGGTCCGTGGGTTACTTAGGGGATTGATGCGCGCTGCAACCCCCTAAGTAACCCACGGACCCACGTGGGTGAGGCGCCAGTTCTGGGTCCGTGGGTTACTTAGGGGGTTGCAGCGCGTATCAACTCCCCGTTCACCCACGGGAGCTGGGTGAGCAGCGGTTGGAACAGCCGTGAGCGGAACGAGAGATGAGACTCTCGGGAGAACGCGGCAGTGGGCAGTTCTCATTTTATTGATAGATTGCAGCTGTTTTTATAGAGAAAAGTCAGAGGTAGAAGCATAGGAAGCAAGATCTGTGGGCATCTCATGAGTTTGATTGGTAGGGGCCAGTATCCTAGTTTACATAGATAAATTGAGGGGGCTACTTGACTCTATACATGGATAGAATGGTGATGTGAGCAGAGGAAATGAAACCTTATTGTTTGTTATTTGCAGTTAGGCTTTGATCTGCTTATCTTATCTTGGGGACAGCTGTGGCCTGCCTAGGGGCTTTGGAGTTTTCAGGATTGCTAAGATTTACAGGGGCCCCCCCCCCCGGACTTTGCCTCAACTTCCTTCAGAAGGAGACTGTCCCAGAAGCCTGCCAGACTCAGCAAAACCCTACATCCTCCATGCCTCATTAGCAGAGTACCACACCAGGGCTTCTTGCCCATGTAGACAAACTTCAGAGGCATGTGCCACTTTGTGCATCTGGCTATACATTGGTACTGGGGAGTTGAATCCAGGCCCTTAGGCCTTGCAAGCAAGCGCCTTTGACCACTGAGCCATCTCTCCAGCCCAACAGGTAGTATTGAAAGCCATGACACTGAGATCTAGACAAAGGAAAGGAGAACTGAGCCCTGAGGCTTTCTGTGTTCAGTTACTGTTGTTAAGAGCATTAAAGGAGACTGAGGAGGAGAAACTTGAAGATAAGAGGACAAGAGGTAAGTGAATGCTGAGGGCCAAATTAAAGAGTACTTCAAGGAGAAAGTGATCAATGGTGTCACTGATCTGATTTGATGAGTCAGAAATGACAAATGATAAGATGACTTTGAAGAACAAGGTATCAAGAACTGTTACAGAACACAAGTAATTAAGACGATGTGATATTGAAACAAACATCCCCTGCACATTGGGACAGAAGAGCGCTGAAACAAACACATACAGAAACGTGCTGCTGCCATGCTCCTGCTGCATTGCCCATTCCGCAGCTGTGACCACACATGGCTGTTGAAATCTGAAATACTGGTTCTCAGCATTCTGATATATTTTGATAATATCTCTTTGTGAAGGTTGCATTTAAAAGATGTTTTTGGTGTGTACGTAATCTTGGGTGGGTCTCTGAGGATGTCCACATGAAGGCAGCCTCTCAGTAGGGAGCAGGATGTAAGGAAATTTAGGGAAGCTCACCCTTAGGCTATAATAAATGGGGAGAAAAATCTCTTTCCCCCTGCCTGTTTGCTGGTGTGTGTGGTATTGGTGGTGGATTCACTCTCTCTGTTTTGACCTGTGAAAGGGGGCCAGCCTCTTTCAACATTATGGAACTTCCCCTGGGTCTATCGCTTCAATAAATTTTTGTTAGATTAGGATCAGGGAGCCACAGTGGTCCTTCTGTTTCCACCCACTCAGTGCTGGGGTGACAGGCATTGCATGGCTATGCCTGACTTTTTATGTGAGTGCTGGGAATTGAATTCAGGTCCTCATGCTTGCTCAGCAAGTGCTCATACTCACTGAGCCATCACCCCAGCCTTGGGGTTGCATTTTCAGTGTGTGCGTGTGTGTACCTTTATTTATAGCAGCTCTATTCAAAATTGGCCAGACTGGGAAGCCAGAAAGCTGTACTTCAGTAGTGAAGAGATAAATTTGGACAGTGCAATATTGTCCAGCACTAAAGAGTATCAAGCTATGTTAAAAAAAAAAAATGAAGACGCTTAACTGTAAAGGAGGACCTTATGGGAGCATGCTATTGGATAACAATATTTTGGATCCATTTGAATAGTTCTGCTAAGGGAGATGTGCTAAAATGTCAGTGATAAATTTAATAGTTGCCTTGAACCTAAAAGTTTGTCTTTATTTTGTTGTAGTCTCTTTTTATGCTTTCCTACAGTTGAAGATAGTAAATATTTTCTATCACTTTCCAAAATCCAAAACTTGTGAATTGTTCCATTTATTTAAAAATAAGAAACCTGGGGCTGTAGAGATGGCTCAGCAGTTAAGATGCTTGCCTGCAAAGCCTAATGACCCAGATTTGATTCCCCAGTACCTACTAGCGTATGATACACCAGTAGCATACAGTATAGAATATGGAAAGGTACTTTATATTTGTGCCATGAATCATGAATAGGATTAGAACCTTAGGAGTGAGAGGTACCATGTGCAGTAGTATGTAAACTTAACAGCTCTCTGGTCTTGGGATTCTTATGTGTAAAATAGTAAGATTGGGCTAGATGATGTTCGGTGGCCCTTCAAGCCCAAAAGCCAAATGCACTAAGTTTATGATGTTTATAGATATATAGATAATGAGGCATATGTTTTTTTCAAATACATAAAAATTCTCTTGGGCTGGATGGATGCGTCAGTGTTTAAGGTGCTTGCCTGCAAGGCCTAATGACCTGGGTTCAATTCCCCAGCACCCACGTAAAGCCAGATGTAGTTCATTTGTAGTAGCTGGAGGCCCTGGTGTCTCTCTTCTGTCTCTGCTCACAAATAAATAAAGATATTAAAAAAATAAACTTACTTTCCTATTATTTGAAGACTATGAAGTCATCGTTTTTTGAAAGCATTTAAAAAACAATTTTAATATCTTGAGAATTCTTAAGTTTTATAGTTTGTTATGCCCGTGTATCGTAATCAGCCACACGCCTCTGGGGTGAATCTCCAAACCAGGTGTTATGGGAGGAAAGGATTTATTGAAGCAACAGATCCAAGAAAGCCCCATAATGGAGAAAGAGGCTGGCCCCTTCACAGGTCCAAGCAGAGAGAGAAACCCATCACCATCAACTCCAAAGCAAGCAAGCATACTCAAACAGCAGGAACTCCAGGCTTGTATAGGCATATGTATAGCTGGAATTCCAAACCCACCCCACAAACACCTTAGGGCTGGACCCTAGGATCCAGCCAAGGTGATATACCCTCTAGCCAGGCAGCTGGAGAAAAACTTTGATAAACTCTTGTATCTATTGGGGGACATCCATTCAAACTACCATACCATGATTTTAGGCCATATAGAACATTTTTCGTAAAGACATTGGCCATATTATTCTCAGTCTCCATAGTAGTTGTCATAAAGCAAATCACAAAATATTAGTCTTGAGAGATTGTGAATAAGAACTTGAAGAAAAATGAGCATTGTATTTACTAAAACTAGCAAGCAATTTTCATTGATGGTGTTCAAAAAACTATTGAAAAGATATTTCTTGGAAAACAAGTCTGAAAGAACCATGCATTTATTAACATTTGACACCCTTAATCACTGAGCACTCTTTCTTTAGTGGCCTGGTAGATTTCTGAGCAGTCTGTAAAAATAGTTTCCTGGGAAATGAACACAAGGCTTCATCAGCCTCCCATTTATCCCCAGAACTTAGTTTTACTGTCTGCTGTTTTCACAGGTGTGGCAGGAGGCGGGGGTGTAGGTCTCAGTCAGAGGACACCGCATAGCTCCCTGCTGAGGAAGCTGTCAGCATTGGGATTCAGCTCTGCTTAGAATATTGACATTTCCTACATCTGCATGCCGAAAGCTCCATCCAGAAACTTCTGCCTGTAACCCTTTGCTTAATTTTATTCCCATATCTGGGCTAGGAAACCTATGGTGAAAAAAAAAATCTCCTATTTTCCCTTATTAAACCTAGATCCATGTAGGATTGCCTTCTTTGTTTCTAGCTCCCCCGAGCCTCCTTCTATCCTGCCCTACTGAGAGGCTGCCTTCCAGTGAACAGCATCAGATGCCCACCCAAGATAAGTAAAAAGATCAAGTTGACAACAAAACCTAACTATCACACTACCATCTCTTGGTGGTTGTGTGTTTACATGCCATTTTAAAAGGCTGTTTAGCAAAGCTTGCTCTCAGCCCACTCCAGCTGTTTATACTATGTATCTGACTTAACTTACAAGGACCCATAAAGGTTGGAGTCTAATGAAGGTATATAAAAAGTTCTTGATTTCAAGGGTCTGTGCAGGCCATAAATGTAATGGAAGATCAGAGTGAATGTATAGCTTCACCGCGTCAGACCACACCTCGGAGAAGTCTACTAGGTCCTCGCCATGGTGATGCCATCTGGGATGCCAGCATCCATGTAGCATGTGATAGAGAATGTGGAAAGGGACTTTATATCTCTACCACCTATCATGAATAGGATTAGAACCTTAGGAGTGAAAAGTAGCATGTGCAGTGGTATGTAAGCTTACAGCTCTCTGGTCTCTGGATTCTTATGTGTAAAATAGTAAGATTGAGCTAGATGATGTTGGGTGGCCCTTCAAGCCTAAAGCCTTCATGGCAATAGCAACATTTCTTCTCAGAACATGGTGTCTTCCTCTTTACTATTGAGCTGAAATCTGGTTTCAATATTATACACTAGAAAATAAAGGAATATTTTGCAGAAATTGTAGTCCCTGTTTGTGAAACAATATTGAATAAATGACCAAGAATGCTATTAACACTTTGCATACATAAGTAGGATTTAATGGGTAGATTTCTGAAGAGGCCTGGGATTACAATTATGCTACTAATTTTCTTTGTAACCTTTTTTTTTTGAGACAAGGCCTCATGTAATCCAGGCTGTCCTTGAACTCCCTATAGCCAAGGATAACCTTGAGCTTCTGATCTTCCTGCCTCCACCTCAAGTGCTGAGATTATATATATGTAGCACCATGCCCAGTTTTATGTGGTACTGGGGATCAAACCAAGGGCCTTGTACATCCTAGGCAAACACTCTATCCACTGAGCTTCATACACAGCCCCTTGGTAAACGTGGGTGTATGTGAGTGCATGTTTGTGTGTGGGTGCATGTTCCTGTGGGTGTATGTGTAAGCGCAGGCACACATGTACCACCATAGCCCTAGGGAGCTCAGAGGACAACTTACAGGGCTGGTTTCTCTGTGTTCTCACTGTGCTGTTCTTTGCTGCACTCTCAGGAGCTTCCAGGACATTCTACCTCCACCTCTCACAATGCAGTCAGTGCTGCTCTGATTGCTGAAGCCCCACCATACTTCTGGCTTTTTGTGTGGGGTCTGAGGATTGAACTTGAGTGCTTGAGCTTTATTATAGCCCAGTAAACATTTTTAAAATGAAAAACCAAGCGTGATTGTGCATGCCTTTAATCCCATTTCTCAGGAGGTAGAGTAGGAGGATTGCTGTGAGTTTGGGGCCAGCCTGGAACTTCAGAGTTCCAGGTCAGCCTGAGCTAGAATGAGACCCTACCTTGAAAAAAAAAACAAAAATAAAATAAATGAAAATTAAACCTCATCCTAACTCAGAATTTTCACAGATTCACCATTAGAATTGTGATAAACTACTGAAAGGGAATGAGGACACTACCAAGACCCTCCTGCTTAACACTGTACTTAAATTGAGCTGAAGACTAGGCGGGCCACTAGGTGGCACCCGTGGGCCATATGAAGAATGCTGTTGTCCCTAGGGGGAAAAAAACTGATTTCCCCTTTCCTCCAGGTCACTCCAGTCTAGGTTGACCTGGAACTCACTCTAGTCCCAGGCTGGCCTTGAACTCACAGTGATCCTGCTACCTCTGCCTCCCAAGTGCTGGGATTAAAGGCGTGCCCCACCACACCTGGCAAAAAACTGATTTTAAAAAACTGAAATGATATTACAGAAGTAATAGATGTACAAGACATGAAAGACTTCAGACTGACCTCAGGGTTTATTTATAATTATAGACTATTCATTCTATAGACTAAAAATTAGAAAGGAATCCTCCACTAAAAGTATTTAAACGTAGCAAAATTACATTCTCAAGATTCTAGAAAATAAAGGTAGTAAAATATTCGGAGCAAGTATTTATGAATAATTAAGTTAGATTTATTTGAATCTATTATCTTTTTTAAAAGTTGAATTATTACTAAACTTTAGTAACTCAAAAATAGTTAATATAAATATTGCCAAAAATATATCAGACATCCTTGTTTGATGTCTTTCGTTTTCCTTGCTAGAAAATTAGGTAAGGGTTCTCTTGTTATCCCAACCAGTAAGAAATACTCGAGAATAATGAGTCCAGGAATTCAGTCACTTCCTGTAAAGTAGAGACATTTTCAAATATTTTATTGCTGATTTCCCACAAAACTAACTTTGTATGAGATAATTATAGAGCTCCTTCAGAGTATTTATGCTAGACTGTTTCCTGTAAAGTTAGAAACATGTCTAGATATTTTTGTTTTTCTTCAGTTTAAAAAGAAGTTCTCTTTGAATGAAGTGAAAATAAGGAGCTAGTTTGGGATGTGGACACTAAACTAATATGTCCCTCTGTAATTGTTGACAAAAAGATTTGCTAAGAATCTTAAAAAAACAAGCATGGTTTTTTTGCTTGTTCAATGAAGCTAATGATAGTGTTTACTGTGTAAGGTTTCTGTGAGGATTTAGTCAGTTATTACAGGAGAAAACAGTGCTTGAAGTATAATCTTTTAATGAATGTCAAGTATTATGCAACTCAAATATTGAAGGCAATTGTTTGCAAGAAGAAGAAATTTCTTTAAGCTTAGTTCTCTAAGAGTATCTAAGTAATACCTGATCATCCTCGTTTTAATTAGTATAGGAACTTGAGATAATGAACTGGCCCTTTAAAAAGTTTCACTCAGTGGAGGGGGGGAACATTTTCTCCAGTGGTGCAGCCACTAGTGCATGCTCTCAGTAACTACCCGCACTCATGTTCATGTAGGCAACCTTAATTAGCTCAGTGGCTCATCAAAACTGAAAGACATCAAAGTAGAAGTGGGGTGATGAGAGAAGGGGATCAGTGGAAGGGAGTAAGAACAAGATAAAGTAATGGGGTGAATATGGTCAAGATATATTCTATACATGTATAAAAGTTTTTTTTCATTTTGTCTTTTTTTTAATCTTAAATATATATTTATTGTCCATAATGTGTTACATTATTCAGTGGGCAAACAATGAGTTGTTATCCCCAATTCCCCAATGCTCCCCCTCCCCATCCCCAATCAGCTGGATATCCTCCTCCGTGTACCATCTGGATCAGTCCTTGTGGCAGGGGACCCTGGATAGCCTAGTATTCAGCCCCGACCTCCAGGCTCAAGTGTGTTGTTGCTGAAGGGTGCCATGCCTCTGGATAGTCTCCCCCACCACGGCTCTTACAATCTTTCCGCCCCCTCTTCCGCATAGTTCCCTGAGTCGTGGTGGATGAGTATTAAGGCTGCTTTAAGATTGTGAGTTTAGGGGTCTTTTTGTCGAAGATCGTTGGTTTCTGTCTCACTGGCTTATCCTGTGTAGGTTGAATGTCTGTGGCTGTGGGTCCCTCGTTCCTCCCGTCATTCTCTGCGTGGATCCTCCACGGTATGACTGTGGTGGCTCCTCTCTTGCCAGAATATACATGTATAAAAGTTTTTAAAACAAAGTTTTTTTCAGTAATTCACACTTTGCACATTAATCTCCTTTGCTGTGCTAATGCAGTTTTAATTAAGAAGCAGTTCTTAGGTTGTCATTGAAGAAATTACAAAATTAAGAACTTTGGATAGCAAAATTAGACCAGAATGTTTGAAATACCATAAAATGTGAATTTTTTTACAAATTTAGATGTAAAGTAAAAAAAGCATTTGTTTGTGGTAGATGCAGATCTATCTTAAAATTGCTCATTTTGAACTACTGTTTTTAGCCATGGAAGTAACAATTAGAAAATTCCATTTTAAAGCCTCTTCCTTCTAATGTACTGAACAATCTTGAAAAGGTAGTATTCTGAAGTTACTACTACACTTTCAGAAGGTGGGCAGCTTTTGTCCTTTTTTAAGATCCCACGGTAAATATTGCTTATTTTATCTTTATTTAGGACAGAAATTCAAATCATGGCTACATGATCTGTCAAATTTATTTCTCAGGCTCTTCTTTTTTTCTGACATTAGAAAGCATTTTATTGTTTTATAGTTAAGATGTATAACTTTTACCACACAGACTGAAATAATTCCCTCCATTAGCACATCTTCCTCCAGGCAATTATGGAGAGAACCAAGTTATATACCAAGTGTGGAACCCTAACAAGGTGAAGCCACACCTATACTGCACTCCTTCCATGAAAGCTTCCAGAGTGTTCATGAGGTACATATTCCCTCCAGAGGGTCAGCCCAGGCTCTAGAAAGCTCATCAACTCCCTCCCCACCCCACCCTGCACCCCAAATCTGGCTGAGCACTGAAAACAGTTACCTCTCTTGTCCTTGTATCGACTCTCTTAGCCTAGGAATCATGTCTCTCTAGTAGGTTGGTTTTGTTTTGCAGTGCTTGGGATCAAACACAAGTCTGAAGAATACTAGACAAGCACACTAACACTCAGCTACTCCTCCAGCTCTTTTTACCAGTTTTGTTGATGTTTTTGGGCAGCATCTCACTCTGTAGCCCAGGCTAGCCTGGGCCTCTTGGGTGCTGGGACTCAAGGCGTGAATCACCACTGCACTCTGCTTCACTAGTTTCTATGATTACCTTCACTGTCAGTTAAGGTATTAAAGACACAGGACAGCACGATAAACTGGGAAAGTTGCTGTCTGAAACCCAATGCTTTGTAAAGGTTCTTTCCACCTATAAATTTACTAACGTAGCCTACTTCCCACTGAGGACTGAAGGTCTCAGTCCCCCCTCCCCACTTTTTTAATCACTGATTCCCAAGCATACAGGAATGAATGAAACCAATTCTGTATTACCACTGCTACCAAGTGAAATAAACTCTTCACATAAAATTAATGCCATTTTGCTCTTGACAATATTGAAAACAGAAGATTCAGTCCTGAACTTAGTACAATAGTAGTTATGGGTCAAGTTGTCAAAAAATGCCTTTCATTTATAGAAAAGCCTGTTTTCAAATTAAAATTTAAAAATGTATTGCAAACATACAATAGGAATAAGATTACAAAAAAATTCAGACTGATGCATGGCATTTCATACCACCTTCCAATTTTTACCCATGAATTTTATAGAATATTAATATTAACTTAAGTTGCAAAAACTACTTTTATCTCCAAAAGGTGGTAGATGCATGCTGACTTCTGAAAGTTTCAGTTCCCAACCCAGTGAATGAGGAGAAAGTATAGGGCATGCTTCACAGACATAGATACATTAACCACCCTCTAAATGCCCATCTCCAGGGCTTGGAGGGAAGAAGGGATAATATGTAGACACGAATACTCACATGGGCAGAATCCTCCAGTTATAAGAATTCTTCTTACACATGACACTTTAAGTCTTGGGCAATATCTAAGATTGAGGAACTCAACTTTGACAATCACAACAAAAATGAGTAAGAAATGATTTAATATAAAATATACAAATTTCTCAGTATGAGGACTTCCACAGACAAGGAAGAAGGAAATGACAGCTAAAATGGAGTTTCTTAAACAACATTCCTCTGTGCCTGACACTCCACACACTCTAAAACCAATCTGTCCAAAGCTAGTGACATAAAAAGGACCAGAGATTGTTAGGTTGCAGCCTTGGGACTGACTATAAACTTCCATCCTTACCCAAACTGTCTTCTAACAATACTGAGAGCTGCCGAGTCCATTGGAGGTAAGTGGCTACTCTCACCCTTGCTTCACCAAGGATGGCTGGTTCAGGTCACTCACTGTCAAATTTGACAGAATTGACCTGGACAGAGATGGAGCCTCCTCAGTAGCTACCCCACTGCTTCTTGGTTTTCTCGTGCCTGGAAGACTTGCCTTTGGTGAACTTCAGAACTTGATTGGCTCTCTCCCCCCAGTCTCCTGCTGCACCTCGCTTGGCATCAAATGAGTTATCTGCCACTCATGAATCCACCTCAGTTTCTTCTTCCCTGACCCTTCTGAATGGGGAAGATGCCCTTTTTTCTCCCTTTTTCCTTTTTGGAAATGTGTTGGGGGTCTGCAGCTTAATCTTCTTGGCTGGAGGAGTCTCTGCGTCCTTTGCTGCCTCCTTCTGCTTCCTTTTCTGTCTTGGAAATTGGCATTGCTGCCTTCTCTCCCTCTTCTTCCTCATCGCTGTCCTTGCCTACTTTTCCATTCTGGGCAGCCCATGCTGGGGTGCCATTGGACTTGGGGGTTTGTGGTTTTGGAGTGGCCTTGCCCTTGGGCTTTGCTTTCTCCTCTTCACTGGAATCATCAGAAGAAGAGCTACTGCTACTCTTGGCCACTTTCTTCTTTGCAGAGGCTGGCTTAGGGGTGCTACCTCCTGCTACCTTCTTAACTTTAGGTGTCTTCTCCTCCTCACTGCTGGAGCTGTCCAAGTCAGAGCTGCTGTCCTCTCCTCCCTGGGCAGCCTGTTTGGCAGGCAGAGATGGCACTGCTTTGGCAGTCACCTTGGGCTTAGGGGTGATCATAGTCTTCTTTGTTGTCTCCTCCCCCTCACTGGAACTGCTTTCTTCACTGGAGCTATCAGCCTTT
Source organism: Zapus hudsonius (assembly GCA_004024765.1). Classification (NCBI taxonomy): domain Eukaryota; kingdom Metazoa; phylum Chordata; class Mammalia; order Rodentia; family Dipodidae; genus Zapus; species Zapus hudsonius. The sequence goes on from PVHP010001584.1 coordinate 69,524, forward strand.
CTGGTCTGCTTAGGAGCTGTAGCTGCCTTGGCTGCAGGCAGCTTGGGAGGGCAGCTGCCTTACTTAAGGAATTGTTGGTGGTACTGGCTGGCTTGGCAGGTGCTTCATCCTCAGAGCTGTCAGAGTCTGGAGGCAAACAGCTCCTCAAATCAGATCCCGAAAAGGCAGGTATCCCACTGGCCTAAGAGCCTTTAGGGCCTTACCTGAGCTATCTGAAGAACTCTCTGCTGCCTTCTTCACCAGAACCAGTTTAGTGGTTGCATTGGAGACAACTGCCTTAGCTGGAGACTTCTCATCCTCAGAACTTGAATCAGACTCATCACTGCTGTCTTCACTGCTCTCCTTGGGCTGCTTCTGCTCTGCAGCTTTCTTGGGAAGCCTGGGCTCTTGGGGGGGGGGGACAGAAGGAGGTGGGACTGAACTGTAAGGACCTGGTTTTTTCTTCATGGGTTTTTTTCTATTCCTCCTCCTCCTCACTGGAGGATTCTTCACTACTAGAACTCTTCTGGGTGGGAGTGATGGCTGCTTTCACTGGGGTCTTGGCCACAACTTCCTTTTTAGGTACAGTCTTGGGAATGGCTGCTGCCTTCTCCTCCTCAGAATCATCACTGCTGCTGCTGCTGGCTGCTTTGCCATTGGCCGCTTTACGTGGTGCTCCAGCCAGTGTAGCTGGTTTGGCTGGAGCTTTGGGCTGAGCTTTAGCTGCCACAGGTGGTGTCTTTGGCTTCTGGCTTGGTAGCGCTTCATCCTCTGAGCTTGAGTCTGAATCCTCCTCAGAGCTCTTCGCCTTCTTTGGAGTTTTGGTTGCCTTGGCTTGGGGCTTAACTCCCTGAATGGGCTTTTTCTTTGTGTCGTCCTCTTCCTCCTCCTCACCACTAGATTCTTCACTACCGCTGCTTTCGGAAGCTTTGGCCACAGCTTTTCCAGGATGCTGAGGCAAACTGGCTTGCTTGGTGGGTACAGCTTGCTCTGCTTTACCAGCCTTCTTGGCTGGAGGCCTTGGAGCCTTTTCTTCTTCACTGCTATCCTCACTGCTGTCATTGGAAGATGTTTCCTTCTTGGCCTTCTTGGTCACTGGTCCATTTGTCTCTAATTTCCGCTTTGGGGCCTTGGCAGACCTGTTGAGCCAGAAGCTGTAGATGTCCAAGAGGGAAGAGGCATCAACATCCTGCCGTGTAGCGCCTGTCACTTTGGCGAACTTATTGGTCACCTCCCTGAGCTGGTTATCACGCAGAAAGCTGAGCACAAGGGGATAGAGGTCGCTGGGAACCACTCAGCGCACGCAGGCATCTGCCAACGTTCAGGTAGCACACGTCACTACTCTCAAGCTCTTCTAATGCAATATTCCAGAAAGTAAATAAGTGAAAATCTTAAATCTAGTTGAGTTTAAATGAACTTCAAAACCAGATTCTTGAAACTTTCACAGGGAGCAAAGGATTACCTTAAAATTGCTGTCCCAGTGAGTATGTAGACCCATAAAGAGATGGGATTGGTCCTACAACCACATGCCAGTCATCTTTATCTGTTCACATTTGTCACCTGGGCTACAAGAGTTCTTGTCTCAATAAGTAAAAACAAAACAAAAACTTATTTTAAGTTTGATAAATTGAAACATATTCACAATAAAGAAGGTAAAAAGGCTTAATTAACATCAGTATATATGGTAAAATTTCAATATGTATGTTCACATAGAAAAAACCCAGGGCACCACAGAACCAGAATGCCATTGAGAATAGGAATTTCTAGGTGGATTATGGATGACTTTTCTTTGATCATATTTATTTTTCTAAAATATTTTATAATGAGATGTGGAACTAATTATAGAAAAACACACATAACTGTGACACAGAGTTGGGGATGTAGCTCAGTGATTAAGTGCTTGACTGGCATTCATGAAGTCCTGGGTTCGATCTCCAGCACCACATAAACCAAGTATGGCACATGCCTGTAACTCATTACTTGGTAGGTAGGAGGAAGAAGGTAAGAATTTCAAGGTCATCCTTAGCTACTTAGCAAGTTCAAGGTCACCCTAGGATATATGAGATACCACCTGGCTCCTTCTCCCCCCACATCTTGGGACAGTGAAGTTACTGAGTGTACATTTAGGGGAGAACTATTGGATTCTCCTATGTCTACACTTAAGTTAATGTACTAGGCTCTGTGCAGTCTTCCAGGTTATGCAAAGAAGCCACACTCATTTCTTGCCTTTTAGAAACATCATCATAGAAAATGCTGAGGCACCCAGGGCTGGGGTATGTTGGGGCAAGTGCTCTACCTCCAGGCTGACCCCCATCTCTTAAGCAAACTATTTCTTCTTACTTACCTCAATAACTGTGTTGAGGTTGCATGGGAAATTAGTTATGAAGTCCCCTCTGTCACAGCAGTACAGCCCTAGGCTCACTAACCTCTCCGTGCCTTTGGAATGACTAAGTCACTGCATGAGAGAGATGCGGCAGCTGAAGGCGAGCAGTCTAGATACAGAGAGGCTTTTAGATATGCCTTGTTTTCTTACCAAAGAGCCATCTGTGGATGTGTTTAGACCTAGGCTTCATGAGGTCAGTTTCTAGTACTAGCAGCTAGGATTTAATGACTTAGTTTCAAATTCTTGTTTTATGGGCTTTTATTTTTTATTTGGAAACCACTATATCCTTTTAAAGGATAAGAATGACCATGTAAGTGAAGCAAATCCAGATCTGGAGGCTCCATTTACTGTACAGTGTTCATTTTCTCGGGTTTAGTACTTTTCTTTGACATGACAAAAATGCAAGCAGTAAGATCTGACAGTCTCTCCCCAGCTATGTCAGGTTTTTGTAACATTTTGCTCAACTGTGCTTTGATCTCCTTTTAAAATTGTTCAGTAGGCATGAGCAGGCAGTTCATTTAAACAAACATTTTGCACTTAGTCTTTCCCAGTGACCTTTCAAAATAAAAAAATCAGTACATTATGCATTGTTGGTATTGAGTATGGAAAACCAACTTAAAGTTATAAGGATCCTGTATTTTAAAATAAAACATCTCTACGTTAGATCCTAACCTTCGGGAATATGACCCTTCTGGGTGTGGTGGCGCACACCTTAAATCCCTGCTTTTGGGATGCAGTGGTAGGAGGATCGCCATGAGAGAGAGAGAGAGAGAGACCTACAAATTAGGTAGATTGACCTAAGATTGCATACTGGCTAGAGTTTTCTTCAAACCAGTGACTCGCAATCCATGTTAACAATCCCAACATGTCCTTAACCTGTCCGTGGACTTGCTGCTCTTGCACTCTGTCCCTTAGAAAACAGGGCGTGGCTACTTCTACCATAGACTGCACTTCACCAGTTCTGTTCTTTCCTGGAGGTCTTTGCTCCCCACTAGATGTCACCCCATGGCTGGAAGCAGCTGTTGACTGTGCTGTGCTCAGGTTGGTGTTTGAGGGCTTAAGTCACACAGCTCGTAAGGAGCAACTCGGCTTCACAAGCAGGCATTCCAGCTCCTCACAGGAGAATCAGATGGGATCACTTCTCTGTCGCCTGCTTCCCCATCTTTAAAACAGCCTTCACAGTACTTAGCTTTGCAGCCCCATGCTTAGGGGACTGACTCAGCGCTTTGTGAAACTGGAAAGATGCTAGGTGAGTCTTCACACTCCTAAGTAGCTCTAGCTCTGCCTCTGGGGCAGTTCATATTAAATACCCCTTGTGGTAAATTCCAGGGCATCCACCTGTGCCCTTCCAAATACTTGGTCCTAAAAGGACTTCTATAGGTAACCTGGGACTCAGAAAAAATGACTCCAAAGATGACCTTATGTTCCTTTTTGCATGGGGAAGATAGTTCAAACCTAACAGTGTTTTAGGCTTTTATATAAACCAGGAGTCATATTCCTAACCATTTATCCCAGATAATGAAAGAGAAATTTACATGGAAACCTGTGCACAAAACTTCTAAAAGCTTTAATGAAAGCTAAAGACTGATCACAACCAAATATCCTTTAGTAGGTGAACCGTTCAGCAAAGGATTGTGCATCCATAATATGAAACACTACTAACAATAAAAAAGGGACAAACTGGCTGGAGAGATGGCTTAGCCATTAAGTCACTTGCCTGCAAAGCCCTGTTCAAGTCCCCAGTACCCATGGTAATGTCAGATACACAAAGTGGCTCATGCATCTGGAGTTCATCAGAGGCTAGGGGCCCTGGCTTGCCCATTCTTTCTGTCTCTCTTCTCTCTCTGCTTGCAAATAAATAAAAAAAATATTTTTAAAAAGGAACAACTATTGATAAACACAAGTCTGAATGAATCTCTAGAGAATTATGCAAAGAGGAAAAAAACTGTCCTGAAGGTTCCATGTATGATACCACTTATAAAATGACAGATTATAGACAAAAAAGACAGAGTTTTTAGGAGTGAGAGTAAAGTAGATGCAGCTATAAGAGAAAAATATGAGATCCTTGTGGCAGTGGAAATAACCATATGTCTTCACTATGTCCGTGTGGCATCCTGGTCAAAATGTTGTACTTATAGATTTGCAAGATGTTAGCATTGGGGGAAACTGAGTAAAGGACCTCCCTGTATTAACTTACATTTGAATCTACAGTAGCTCCAAGTAAGTTTAGTTAGCTACTCCATGGACAATAATTTATGTGTATTCTAATTTTTCACTTTTTGACTTTTAGACAGAACTATTTCTACTGATTGAGGTTTCATTGAGATTGTGGGAATTTTTGGTTGTCTTTTACTAATTCAGTCTGACATATTTCTATAGTATTGTGTATGGAATCACATAAATCTGAAATTGATCAGGCATTGGCATGCACAATGGCAGAAGCATTGCTTTTCTTTAAGGGAACATTAGAGTTGTTTGGGAGGGTAATTATATGATTTGTAATTCTACTTCTGAGTGAAAAGCAGAACTTTTTCTTTTCCTGATGTAAACTTGTTGTCTTATAAGTAAATTCCTTGCCCATTTTTAGCATTGAAATGAAACCTAAATTTGTGTTAGAGAGGTGCCACTTATGAAGACTCTGCTTTAGTGGTCAAGGTGAGAGAGGGGATGAATTTTGTCAGTCATTGTCCCCAGGTGTAGCTTAGCACACTGATAGTTCTTATGTGACCCCCTGATACACATATTGTAAATAAAGCTTCTCAAAATGCCATTAATAATTTCCCAATGTAAATTTATTTGAAGATATTTGATAATAGCATGAATAATCAGTAAAAGATTAACACATGCTTCAGCCTCACCCTGAATCTGGAATTTGGACTTTATATGCCACCGCTTGGCATGGCATATTTCAGTCAGGCACAAAGTAAATGTTTGCATAATGAACTAATAGTGCTTTTTGTAGTTCATACTGCCTGCCCACCAACCTGCTTCCATGGTCCTTCCAGAGAGGAGTTGAGTTCATGCACACAGGGCACCCCAAGAGATGACACATGATCCAGGAGTGAGGTCAGGCACTGTGGGGAAGGTTTTATTAGACTTGAGCCAGATTCCCTTTCACTCTGAAAGAGGAAGAAGGACAATCTCAGAAAGAGCTTGAAGCATTGCATCCAAGGCAGAACAGAAACAGTTATTAAATATATCCTTTTGATTCCAGTGTAAGTTTTGGCTGTGTTTGTGTCTCTTTATGACTAGTATTTCATTTCTAAGAACGCTGTTGTGGGAGACTGGGGAGGTCGGCCTGTGGTAGAGCACTTGCCTAACAGGTACAAGGCTCTGGGTTCGGTTTCCAGCTCTGCAAAAGTAATTAATAAATAAATAAATGCTTTGTCAACTAATTTTGGGGTTGCCTCTATTTACATTGTGAAAAATATGTATCCAAGATTCTAATGATTTGAGAGTGGTTTTTCCCTGTTAATGACACAGAATTTGATTCTTTTCTCTCTTACCCATGCTTTCTTGTTTGTGGGCACAGCTCCTAATCAAACCTTCCCGTTTTTCTTTTATTTTCTCACTCCTCACTACTTTGCTGCCTCACCTCAGGTGTTCTGGAGAATGTCCACAGGCCCCAGGGGACTGTCTTTTATAACAACATGGTGTGTTCTTTTATGTCTTGGTTGTAACTGAAATTTCTTTACATTATAGATCCTGTTGGCACATTACTGAATATTTTTGTTGGACCTTGTTAAGAATTCTGATAAAGTGCTCCAGTGACAACTAAAGGAGAGATCTAATCTTGAAGCTGACAGTGAGTGTTTCTCTGTGGACTCCCTCACAGCATGTAAGACCTTCAGTGAGCTATGGCCTTTCACTAGGGCAGGTGCAGTTCTCTGGCTCAAGGGAAAGTGTTGTCTGCCCCTGGGTTCATCAGCTGTAGGAGTGAGGTTAGCAGTTCCTCAAGGACAAAGAGACTGATGAACTTCACTATGCTTATTCTTACCTACAGAGCAGACAAGAAGCACTTGGGTTCTTACTGAACCTGAATGTTTTCAGAATAATCCCAGTCTGCCAGCCACAAGAATTCTGTTTGAATCAAAACACCAAATAGGTTGCTTTTTTAGTATCTTTTTTAAAAAACAGAGTTTAGCCAAAACATTACCTTTTGGAAAGCACTTGGTATGTGGTATTTTAACTCTGAAAAAAGTTTGTGGTAGCCTTTTCTTTCTTTCTTTTTTTTTTTTAATGATTCAGTCCACTGCATACTGTAGGAGAAAATTGGGAGATTATTCTCAAAGAAAATTTATTAACAATTTTATTGAGTAAATTCTTCAGAGAGTTAATTTTAAACAATAATTATTTTGAGCCAGGTATGGTGGTTCATGCCTGCAATCAATAACTCAGGAGGCGGACGCAGGAAGATCATGAGTTTGAGGCTAGCCTGAGATGCATCCATAGTGAGACCCTCCTCAAACCAGCACAGTCCCAATCATTATTTTGTGCTCTAATTATTAGTTTATTTTATCTTGACCTCTGTAATTCTTAACCATGAGCAGATTTTCCCCTGTGTGGTATGTCTCTCACAGCTCATGCCTGCCCTCCATGTCTAGTGACAGTTGTGTTGTGCTGGGCCTCCAGACAATATAATAAACTTAAATCTAAACAATTATATCCTAACTTTGAAAATATTGCTTAATCTTTCTAATGGTAAAAAGTGAAATAGAGCTTTCTGGTAATTTACTTGTAGCTTTGATCCAGAAGATGCAAAGAAAATAAATTTTTTTCATGGGAAATGAAGTATAATTGATAATCTTGTTACAGCTTCTGTTTGGGAAGGGTAATTTCTTATAGGGAAGAGGCCAAAAAGAGGACATAGTTTTCCTGATCGACTTTGTTGTCTTATTTACTCTGACTTGATGGACTCTCATTGCCTTGTTTAATTGCAGGTGTGTTCATCTACCACATCAGAGCAATGTCCTACGTCTTTGTAAATGATTCTTCTCAGACTAACGTGCCCTTGCTACAAGCCTGCATCGATGGAGATTTTAACTACTCCAAGCGGCTTTTGGAAAGTGGCTTTGATCCAAATATACGTGACAGCAGGGGCAGGACGGGCCTTCACCTTGCAGCAGCCCGAGGAAATGTGGACATTTGCCAACTGTTGCATAAATTTGGAGCTGATCTGCTGGCCACAGATTATCAAGGAAACACTGCCCTTCACCTCTGTGGCCACGTGGATACCATCCAATTCTTAGTTTCCAATGGGCTCAAAATTGACATTTGGTAAGTTCTTTGTGGCTTTTGAAGTCTAATCATTTCTTCCCATTTGTCTTAGAACCATTGGTCTGGTCTTAACACCTACTGATTGTGATTTCTTCTTAGTCAGTTATAATGACAAGTGCAGAAAGTCACTGAAGACAGTCAAATGCCATTCGATGAGTGCAGGAGCACAAGGCTGATTTCTAGATCTAGGCTAAACAGTGTCATCTTTTCTTTTTTCCCTGTGAAAATAGTGACCAACCTCTCCTAATTGTCTAGTGTATTATGAAAATAAAACAACTAGTATTTATTGAAATTCTGCTGTGAAGTGAACAGTGTTGATGTATGTTTTCTCATTTCATCTTCGCAATGCATAGCTCTGGCTCTGGTCTGTTACTGTCATTTTACACATGATCGTTGAGACGAGCTCACATAGCTTATGAAGGACAGAGCACAATTTGAACCTAGTTCCAGTGGCTCCAAAGCTCATGTGCCTGCCTTTTGTCACGAGTCCTAATTACTCTGGGGCCCAGAGTCCTTTTCACACTAAACAGTTTGAGGAAGTCAGAGATTTTTTTTAAAAAATTGTTTTTGTCAATTTGTACTTGTCAAATTAATATTTTTATTTATTTATTTTATAGAGAGAGAATGGGCATGCCAGGGCCTCTTGCTGCTGCAGACAGATTTCAAATGTATGCACCACTTTGTGTATCTGGCTTTACTTGTTTAGTGGAGAATCAAACCCAGGTTGGTGGGTTCTGCAAGCAAGCGCCTTTAACCACAGAGCCTTCTCTCTAGCCCCATATCTGATTTCTTGAGTGGGAAAGACATCAGGCTACTTTGAAACTGCAGTTACTTACTGGCCTGGTTTATTGGGGCTTTAATAACATGACTCTGAACACAACAGGAAATGGTTCTATTACGATAGGACAGAATGGGATGGGAACTCACTTTATGATTCAGTGTTACTGGGTTCTGTCCTGTCATTAAATTTTTATTTATTTATTTGCATGTGTGTGTTAGATAGCTGAGTGAACCAAAGCAGCTTTTTAAAAATTCTTAGACCTATTAAAAATATATCTACCTCTAAAGTGTGCTAAGTAAGAGTGAATGTAAAACTAGACTTTCCAATTCATCTCCCATATGGTCTCTTTATATTTTATTTACTGTCATTTGTCTGTTCTTTTGTCTGAATATTCTCTTTTTCCTCTTCCCTGGAAGGGGAAAAAACAAAAACAAAACAACAACAAAAACAAAAACCAGGTTAATTCAAATGCTGGCTTGATAGCTGTGCCCTGGGTTTTAATTTCAAGTCACATGATCCTATCCTTTCTTCGCTGAGCAGTGGGTATAACTGCTGTAATGGTTTTTATTTTTGTGGTTTTGTAGCAATCATCAAGGTGCTACCCCTTTAGTTCTGGCAAAGCGCAGGGGAGTGAATAAAGATGTCATCCGATTGCTGGAATCTTTGGAAGAACAGGAGGTAAAAGGATTTAACAGAGGAACCCACTCAAAACTGGAAACCATGCAGACTGCTGAAAGCGAAAGGTATCTGAGATACAGCTCTTGCTTAAAAATATTTATTTTGTGTGTGCATGTGTGTGAATGCCAGATGTGCCACTTTTTGCATCCTGCCAATGGTAGCTGGAGAATTGAACCCACACCAGCAGGCTTTGCAAGTTGCTTTTAACCACTGAGCAATCCCCCCCGTTTCCCTGAGATACAATTTTTTAAGGCATAGGTCACTAACTATCTGTGGTCACTTGTGAACCTTATATTCTTTTGTTCTGAAGGACAGTTTTGATGCTATCTTTGAACTTTACATAGGTAAAGTTGTACATAGGCTTCAGATTACAGTCACAAAACTTAACAGAAAGTACTCCGTGACCATATGCACATAATGTTTGTCTTGCCTCCTACTGTGTTGGCTGTATTGAGAAAGGGGAAGTTGAAAGCTAAATCTGAGGAGTGCAGCTTAAGAAAATTTCTTTAAGTTTTTATTTTTTTATTTGTGTGTGTGTGTGTGCGCGCGTGCGCGCGCTCGCACGCGCGTGCTACACTAGGGTCTCTTGCTGCTGCAAATGAATTCCAGACACATGTTCCACCTTGTCTGGCTTTATATGGGTATTAGGGAATTGAACCCAGGCTGGCAGACTTTGTTAGCAAGCATTCGTGTGTGTGTGTGGTGGGGGTACACACATACCATGGCTCTTATATGAGGTAAGAGGATGACCGTGTGTGTTTCTTACTTTTGGGACAGGATCTCTCTTGTTTGGCTGCTGTATCTGCGTCAGTATAGCTGGTGTTTGAGCTTCTGGGTTCTCTTGGCTCTGCCTCCCATTGACATAGGTGCTTTGGGGTCACAGATGCATGAGCCACTTTGTGCCCAGCTTTACATGGTGTTGAGGATAAGCTTGTAAATAAGCACCTTTAGCTGCTGAGCCATCTTACCTGTCCAGAAGACAAAATTTTAAATGTCAGGCCGGGGACATGACTCAGTGGTTAAAAGTGCTTGCTTATAAAATCTTTTCAGCCTAGAATCAATTCCCCAGTACCCACGTAAAGCCAGATGTACAAGATAGTGCATGTGTATGGAGTTTGTTTGCAGTGGCAAGGGCCCCTGGCATGCCCATACTTTTTCTCTCTATAAATAAATACATTTAAAATTTAATATTTGTATTTATTTATTTGAGACAGAGGCAAACAAACAGGGAGTATGGGCATGCCAGGGCCTCCAGCTACTGTAAAAAAAACTCCAGATGCATGCACCACTTTTGTGCATCTGGCTTTATGTGGATACTGGGGGATTGAACCCAGGCCATCAAGCTTTGCAAGTAAGTACCTTTTAACTGCTGAGCCATCTCTCCAGCCCTAAAAAAAATTTCTTTTTTTCTTTTTCTTTTTTTAGGTAGGGTCTCATTCTAGCTCACGCTGACCTGGAACTCTACAGTTATAGGCTGTCCTTGAACTCATAGTCATCCTACCCCTGCCTTCTGAATTCTGGGGTTAAAGGTGTGTGTTAACACACCAGGCTAAAAAGATGTTTTATAAAGATTTTAAACATAGAAAAATTAGCGATTGAAAGTGACTTTCTAGACATGGTGTCTCTCACCTATAATCCCTACATTCAGGAAAGCTGGGATAGAAGGATTGACACAGTTTCAAAGCCAGCTCAAAGCTACATTGTGATATCAGGCCAGCCTGGGTTACCATAGTAAGACCTTGTCTCAACCCCCTTTCCAAAAAGACTTTGAGATGAGTTAGAAGTAATGCTGTTTGGGCTCCCCCCCCAAGGTAGGGTGCATGGCAAGATTCTGATTATCCATTGCTGTTCATCAAGGAGTAGTGGAAGGTGCATAACATCTATTTTCCTGGCCTCACTGGCTCAGCACATAAGCTCAGTAGCCCAACCTGGATTTTAGTAGCATACAGATTGCTAGACTGCCATGGAGTTTCAGATTATTAGTGAGGTAGGAAGGATGATGAGTTTACCACATACGTCTCTTCCCAAATTTTTTAGTAGAATACTGACAAGGGCCACACGAGCTGTTGGCCCTGTATCTGATTGACCAGGTCTTATTTGGATCACATAGTCCACTTAGACCATTTCAGTGAGATTTAGAATTCTAAATGAAACGTTTTTCTAGCTAACCCTCATCTGATTGCCTTTCTCTTTCATACACTGCTTTACTCCAGGAAACCATTAATCCCATGTACAGGCTTTGCTCTGTTTTTTTAGTTACTTTTAAGCAGTTATGTTCAAACTCTCCCAAGTTGTCTTCAGAAGGTAAAAAGCAGATAAATAAGAAGTCTGATATGTTTCCAAGCCCCTTTTCTCTCACCTGTGGATTTTGCATGGATAGTCAAGATGTTGTGAGCGATGTGTGTACATATGTGTGTGTGCATATGTGTGTGCATGCATATGCATGCATATGTGTGTGGAGGCCAGAGGTTGACAGCAGGTGTTTTCCTCAGTCACCTCACCTTATTTTTTGAGACATATTCTCTCACTGAATCTGGAGTTTAGCTAGCAAGCCTCTGGAATCTTCCCATCTCTGCCTCCCCAACATGGAACTATAGGCACTTGCTTATATGCCCCCAGCATTTCCACATCTCAGTTCTCATGCTTGCATGACAAGCACTTTATTGACTGAGCCATCTCTCCAGCCCCTGCCACAGGCACTTTTAACAGTGTGAATTAATGCTAAAGAGTTGGCACACCAAGGCCTCCAGCCACTGCAGACAAACTCCAGACCCGTGTGCCCCTTTGTGCATCTGGCTCTACCCAGGTCCTGGGGAATCGAACCTGGGCTGTCAGACTTTGCAAGCGAGGACCTTTAACCACTGGGCCATCTTCCCAGCCCAACAGTGTTCATTCTTTGTTAAAGATCATGTTGCTCCACAATAACTTGAAATTTATTTTTATCCTTCTATAAAATAACATGCATTATAACTGAAAAATGTTCAAGAATGTGATTTTCCTTGATATATTTTGGAGGTATATATTGTGTTTGTTCTTTATTTTGTTAATAGCCAAGTTTTAGGTTTCTCTTTATCAGAAATGTGCTTTTAGCTTTATTTTGCCTCATGATTACTACTTAACCTAGATGTGATTAGTTGTTTGAACAACTTGGTAGCAAATATTTACTCCTGCTTTGTTCACATTCCTGTCATTTCACTTTAGTATAAGAATTTATATTATTTACAGCTTTGTGGACAGCCAGAGCTCCTCAACAAGTAAATTAAGCATATCTCCTCATACTCTTGCCCTTAGTGCCATGGTAGAGGTTCAGTAGTTGATACCGAAATTTAATTTAAAATAAGTGTCAATAATATTAGAAAAATGTAAATCTGAACCACAGTGGATTACTACTTTACAACTATGAGGATGACTGTAATCAGAAGTCAGACAATAATGAGTACAATGGAGTGGATAGAGAAATTGGAACCCTCCTACACTGCTGAAGGGAGTAGAAAATAGTGCAGCCACTTTGGAAAATAGCCTGGCAGTTCATCAATATGTTACACAGAGAGAGCTACCAAATGGTCCAGCAAGTCCACTTTCAAGACAGTGGAAACCATATGTTCACACAAAACTGTATAAAAGTGTTCAGAGCAGCACTGTTCATAATATCTAGAACATGGGACACACTCAAATGTCTGTCAACAAGTGAAAGCATAAATAAGGCCAAGTGTGGTGGTGTACGCCTTTAATCCCAGAACTCTGGAGGCCAAGGTAGGAGGATTGTCATGAGATCAAGGCCACCCTGATAATGCTTAGTGAATTCTAGGTCAGCCTACCTTGAAAAACCAAAAAGAATAAATAAAACTTTATCTGTTCATCCAAAGGAACATGAATGTGCCATAGATAGGAATACAGTACTGAGAGATACTACAACCTGAAAATGCGTGGGCTGGGACATAGCTCAGTTATTGGAGCATGCACAGCACCACATAATGGTGTGCATACTGGTGGTACACATCTGTAACACAAGCATTTAGGAGGTGGAGGCAGTAGGATCAGAGTTCAAGATCATCCTTAACAATATATGGAACTTGAGGCTAGCCTGAGCTACACGAGACCCCACCTCCAAAAATATAAAGTAAAGAAGCATGCTGCATGAGAAGAGCCAGGCACATAAGGCTACATACATGATTGAAGTGTTCCAAATAGGCAAATTCCTAGAGACAAAGTAGATTGGTGGTTATTAGGGGCTGAGGGTGGGGCAGTGAGGAGTGACTAACAGATACAGGGTTTCTTTTCTTTCCTCCCTCTTCCCTCCTTCCTTTCCTTCTTCCCTCCATCCCTCACATATACAAAAACAACAAAAAAGAGCCTTTTCAAAGATTCTTTAATGACATTAAGCATATTTATTTTAAAATGACCCACATAAAGTTAGATGCACAAAGTGGCACATATGTTTGGAGTTTGCAGTGGCAAGAGACCCTGGCACACCTATTCTCTCTTTCTTTCTTTTTTCCTCTTTCTCTCAAATAAGTAAAACGTGAATTTTGTGGCATGTGAATTGCCAGTCAGAAATGTCAAGGGACAAGCTTAGAGACTGGTTAACAAGTGGCGTTAAGGCTTAGCTATGTGATGAGCCTTTCTACAGCAGAGCTTTAAGTATGATTTATTGTATTTGACATTTTCCTTAGAATTCACTGAGACCTACTATAACTTTGTAAGGGTTTATAAACAAAGTTCATGAAAAGTATTTCCCCATCCCTACATATTATCCTGTTTATTTAATTTTGTTCTTTTAATTATGTAAGTGTGGGATGGCAAGGATAGTATATATGACATATGTTTATCAAGAAAGGTTGCACTGTGGTAGTACATGACCGTAACCCCAGCACTCGGCACACAGAGGTAGAAGGATCGTCTGTAGAATGGATTCAAAGCTGTTCCAACAAAGGCATCATAGCAAAATCTTATCTCAAAAAACAAAGAAAAAGCTACATACAACATACACACACACTCCCCCTCTATGCTGGAAGAAAATACTCCCTGGGCAAAAGGAAGCATTTCACTAGACACAATCTCTCCCAGAAGTTTTTCTTGGCAGAGAATCATGGGCTAGGTATTGCTCACTGAATTCTCACTTTGCACCCCAGCATCTCTCACTAGGAGAGATGTCAACTCAGAGACAGTCAGCAACCTTCAAATAAGTAAAATCAAGCTTGCTCTGAACCTCTGTTTATAATTTTACTTGTTTAGGCCTTCTCACAGTTCTAATATTAATATAGAAAATGCTGGAATTTTCTTAAAATTTTTGTTTTGTTGTAGTTTCTCACTGCAAATGTCTTCTCTTGTTCAGAGAATAGGATCTTTTAATTTACAATGAATTTGGGGCCAGGTGTGATGGCACACACCTTTGATCTCAGTACTCTGAAGGCTGAGGTAGGAGGGTCACTTTAAGTTTGAGGCCAAGCCTGGGGCTACAGAGTGAGTTCCAAGGCAGCCTGTGCTAATGTGAGCCACTGCCTCAAAGAAAAACATACTGGCCTGACTAGAGCAGACCTCTAGCAATGGTAAAGGCTGGCCTTGGGTAAGAGTGCCAAGAAGTAAAGTAAGTTGTAAAATCAGAACCTGCCAGTTTGGCATGTGCTTGCTAATAGTTCAGGGCAAGGGAGATTTCTTTGGTGTTGTTCTCTGCTGCTTTCATTGTTCTGTATCCAGACAGAAGAACTTGAAGGAAGAGGTAATGAGCTTTTATGACCATTGGATAGTTGATACATATGATTAGCGTCTCTGTGGCTTTAATCAAAATGATACCCTATTGTTGAACCTACATGTTGTGACATAGCTCTGAGTGTTAATCCCTTAAACTTTGCCGTCCGTCACAGCACATCCTTCCAAATACTAATGGCAGGCATCCTGTTTTCTTTGGTGGTTACATTTCTCACCAATAATGTTGTGAAACCTGAGTCAGTGTTTTTATAGTATTTACACTCCCTTGTTTTCAACAAGACTGTCTTCCTGCAGAAGAGAAATAAACTCATCTGTGTTGCAGAGATAAATCTAGTTGGAAGCTGGGCATGGTGACACACATGTATATTCCTAGAGGTTGGGAGACCGGGGCAAGAGGATCAAGAAAGAGTTCAAGGCCAGCCTCTGCTATATAGCAAGTCCTAGGCCAGCTGCATAGCAAGACCCTGCAACTAACTAACCAACTAACTAACTAACTAACTAACTAACTAAATGATTCCACTCATTTATTAATGGTCAGATTATTAAACTAAATTAAAAGAGATGTTCTCTTTAACATCCTTACAATTTTTAAGATTTTTTAAATTTACCCCTTTACCCTATTTATATCAACATGAATTCTCAGTAAAATTGCATTTTTTATAATATTTATATATATATTTTTTGCGAGGAGAGAGAGAGAGAATAGGTGTGCCAGGGCCTCTATCTACTGCAAACAAACTCCAGCTACTTTGCATCTGGCTTTACATGGGTACTGGATGATCAAACCCAGGTGGCTAGGCTTTACAGGCAAGTTCCTTAACTGCTGAGCCATCTTTCCAGCCCTAAAATTGCATTTTGATTTTTGTGTGGATGTGTGTGTAGTGTGTGGTGTGTGCCAATGCATGTGCCCCATGCAGATGTGTGTGGAGGCAAGAGAAGAAGGTCGGAGGGCCTTCTGTTACTGTTCATTCACTTATTTCCTTGAGATAGGGTCTCTCCCTCACCCTGGAGCTACTGGGAGTCAGCAAGCCTGAGCGATTCTGCAGTCTCCACCCCTGTCAGTAGGGTGACAGATCTGCATGGGCACACTGAGCTTTCTACATGGGGTCTAGGGAGTCACACTGTGGTCTCTTGCCCCAGAGGCCCTGTGCTAAAGGGGCCAGTGCTTTTACCCACTGAATCATCTCCCCAGCCAAGTCTTCCAAATTTAAAACAAAGTCTATTTTGACACAGTAAATAGAAACAACTTATTTGTCCTCTCTCAAGAGTTTGCTGGGACTTCTTTTTCTTTTCTTCTTCCTTTCTTTTTTTCCTTGAGGCAGGGTCTCCTGCCCAGGCTAACCTGGAACTCTGTAGCCCCAGGCTGGCTTTGAATTTATGGAGGTCAACCTCCTGAGTACGGAGATTATAGGTATGAAGTACCATACCAAGCTTTGCTGAGCCTTCATTTTTTAAAAGTCTGTTTGTTTGTTTGCATGGTGGGCCAGGCAGGGCCTCTTGCTGCTGCAAAGGCCATTGCAAATGAACACCAGGTGCATGTGCCACTTTTTGTACCTGGCTTTACATGAATGCTGGGGAATTGAACTCCTGGCCAGCAGGTTTAGCAAACCAAAGCCATTAACCCACTGACCCATTTTCCCAGCCCATAGGTTCTTGATTAGGGTTTTAATTTGCCTACTGAATAGTAAATCAATAATCCAATCATTAAAAGTTAACAATTTATGGTTTAAGGTCCAATACCTTTGAATGTACAAAGTATCTATGTTAGTCTCCTTGTGCATGTTCCCTTATAAGATGGGCCATTCCTAAGTGATAGAGTGCCTCATTTCATGTTTTAAGTGGGTGAAGTGTGTTTTTAATGCCCCTTTCTTTCTCTCTTCTTTCAAGTGCCATGGAAAGCCATTCTCTCCTGAATCCCAACCTCCAGCAGGGTGAAGGGGTGCTTTCCAGCTTTCGGACCACGTGGCAGGAGTTTGTGGAGGACCTGGGCTTCTGGCGGGTGCTGCTCTTGATCCTCGTTATCGCACTGCTGTCCTTGGGCATCGCCTACTATGTGAGCGGCGTGCTGCCCTTCGTGGAGAACCAGCCCGAGCTGGTGCATTAAGGACTCGTGGGGTGAGCCACATGCCTGTGTCCTGGCTCTCAGGATGGTTCTCAGAGCAAGGCGATGAGGGCTCTGCACTTTTACTTCCTGTGACCCTTTAGAAGAATGTGTTCATTTGAACTCTGTATTCCAGTCAAGTGCATTGTGTCCTGAGGCTGCCTCTGACTCAGTCTAACTTTGACGAAAACCTCCCCACAGCCTGCCTGAGCAAAGCATAGGAATGAGTAGAATGGAAGCTGAAGGAAGAGGCTAGGAAGTCCTGGAAGCAGAAGCCTTCCCCTAAGGTAGGACCAGCTGACAGATCCAGAAAGCAAAGTGGTTGCTTGTATTATTGTTTCGTTGGCAGGTTTGCTTTTTCTATTTGAACTTTCTCTGAGGAGTAGGGAGGACTGAAACCTTAAGCTTAAAAATTGAATTATTTTTCTCACATCCTATTATGGCAAATTCGAATTGTTGGAAACTGATTTATTTTAATATTTTCAAATCTAGGCATACACCAAACCATTTTTGAAAATGAGACTTTTTTTTTTCAAAACAGATAAATTTGATCTTATATTCTTTAATTTAATGCGTTGTAAACTGATTTGCTTATAAGTATCTAAAAAAATCAGCTTAAAATTCACACTTCAGTTTTCTCCTAGTTTTAGTTTAGAGGTATCCTGTTAATCAAGAAATGGAAAAAATTTTCAAGTGAATAGTTAGTGATACTTAATCGTCACCCATAGCAAAAGCTGGAGTCCTTTGAGGTAGCTGTATAGACACAGTGTTCTCACAATGTCCTAATGTGTCATCTGGATGAAAGATATCCGGATCTGATGACCAAGTTAGGAGCCCTGAACAATGTTGGACTGGATGTCATAAACTCTATGAATGGTTACATTATGTGAATTGAAATCTGGCTCCCAAAGTGTATTATAGCTTTCAGGGGTGCTTGAAGGCCTCTTTTGTTAATGATTCTGTAATGTTTAAATCATGTTGTAGGTTGTTACATTTGCATATGAAAATAATAATTGTTCATTGAGTAAAACCTGAAAATTCTGGTGAAAGAGCTAATTGTTTTGTTTTTTAGAACAATGGCATTTAAGCTACTGCTAATTGACTTGTTGCTAGAATTAGAAATCAGAGCAGAATGGGCACCTCTGTGATTCTCGCTCCTTGTTGATTCTTCCCCTTCATAGTTACATATCTGTCTGGAAGCTTCTTCTTGTATGGCTTTATCCTGGCTTAAAAAGCTGTTGTACAATTCCTAAAAATTCCTAACTAGCTGGCTGCTTCAGGTTCCACTTGCATAGTCTTGCTTTTAATTAATCGTGTTCAGTGTAATAAAATTTTAAAAATAAAAATTTGTTTGCATTAAAAAAACAGGATTAGAGTGGAGAGCACTAGAACTTAAGTTCAAAGTCTGCTCAGAACAAAAAGCTTGGAATTGGCTTTAGCCTCTGTAACCTAAATAGCTATTCATGATTTATATACATGTGTTACACTTTTAAGATTAATGTTTCTTTTTAAGTGCTGATTTCTCTGTATTATATGCTCTGCACTTATTGTTCAGTAATATCACCAATAAATGTATTTATAAATAAATCCTCAATCATAACTCATTTTCTTAGTGTACTATGGTTTTTCTTTAAATGTCAGGATTTTGTAATGGATTACAGTTGGCCGTTTGCACAGCAAAGCTTTTTTAAAAATATATAAAACAATTCAGCTCACTCTCTTCCAGCTTTCTGCTAGCTGCTGTGGCAAGAAGTGATGCCTAGCCTCTGCTCCACCATGTTTCCCCGCCACAATGAAACTTCCTCTCCAGGCTGTGAGCTGAAATAAACCCTTTCTTTCCATCAGCTGCTTTTGTTCAGGTGTTTTCTAGTCCCAGCAATGTGAAGACCCTCCTCATTTTCTCGCTGCCTTCCATCCTCCTGTACCAGTCTCTGCCAGACATCATGAGGACCATTGCCATTGTGGTCCTTCTCCTAGCCCTCCATGGCATGTGTACCCATGGCTTGTCCCTTCTTTCTAGGTCTGCTTGGATGTCTTCTTACTGGAGTACCAGTGTGAACAGCCACCTAAAATAGACTGCAGCCCCCCTCCTTCAATTTGTGCTAACCAGTAAAGTTCATTGAAAAAAATTAAAAATAAATAAAACAATATAATAGACATGTCCTTTCATACATGTTTAGCTATGAAGCTAATTTGGTGAGAATTGCTGAGGGGATCTAGCATGATAATACCTTGGTTAAGCACCTTCCGATTATGCCAATCACTTAACACACCTCATCTCATTTCATCCTTATAACCCATCTAAGGTGAGAAAACTGGTCTGGACCAAAGCTTGCAGTGCATTGTAGGGCACATGGATTCCGCATGGACTCCGACCCCAGTTCTATTTTTGCTCTTTCCTCCTGGTGTGCTTTCTGTCATAAAACTGGCCATGGTTTATTGCGAGCTTCACCTGCTGCCATGTCAGCAGGGTCACTATCCCTCTCCTGTGCTGTGTTCTTGTCCTTCTGTAGCACTCCGTTTTTACCTATGTCCCATGGCTGCAGTCTTGACCAACCGAGCCAGTCCCTGGGATGTGGAAAGCCTTCCAGAGTTAACCAGACTGCCCTTCTTCCTGTCACTTCCTAACACTTACTGTGCTCAGTATGACTGCTCGTCTTGCATTCTTGGTCTATCCCTACATAAATTTGTGATTTTTTTTAAATTATAAGCTTTTTTTTTTTTAAATTATAAGCTTGTAAGGCAGCTTCTTAGTCTTTTTTTTATAACCATCTGTATATGGTACGTCCTATAGTGCTCTTTGTACAAAAATACTGGTAGCATTAATTTTTTACCTATCACCACATATACAGAATATGTATATACATATGGTGACAAAGTCTCATGGAGCTCAGGTTGGCCCAACTCACTGTGTAGCCAAGGAGGGTCTTGAACTGTTTTATCCTTCTGCTTTGACCTTCCAAGAGTTTGGATCACAGGTGTACACCACCACACCTTGAGGTGGTACTGGGGAGCAAAGTTGAGAATCCATACTTGTTAGGCAAGTGCTCTACCAACTGGGCCGCATCCCCAGGTCTTTTTTTTCCAGATTAAATAGCTTTTGCTTTCATATATTGATTGCCTCCAGGCTGCATGTGTGAGCTGTGCTGGTCTTTGTCTCACAGTGTGTTGTCCATGGACCATTCAGGCTGGTACTTCGAGGTTCTTCACCTAAGGAGCATACCAGGCACTTTGCCAGCATTGCCTGCTGCAAGGGTTACCTCCAGGAGCAATAGTCACCTTTTGTCAGTTTGTATTTGGTGTTTTCAAAAACATGGCCTTGATCTTTGGTTTGTAAAATAGTTGATGCATGTATCAAAGTGCTTTCAGATGCAAGAACCCAAGTCTGGGTTGAATCACAGGGAATATGTAAGTTTATGTCACTGGAAGGCCAACAGTAAGGTAAACCTCATGGGTGACATAACCCGAGGTCTTCTGCTTCTCTTCCTGTGGCTGCGGGCGGCTGGTTCTCAAGATGATCATAGATCTTCAGTATCACATCCATTCATACACATGTAGAGAAGAGGACACATCTCCGACTTTTTCCTCCCTGGAAGACTTTTGCTAAGCCTCCAGCAAAGCTTCTGTTGCATTGGCTGATGTTTGGTTGCGTCCCCTGTTCTTGCTGGTTGACTGAGGCCTGGATTGATCAACTCATTATTGGTGGAGATAGGAGCAGTAGAAATCAGGTGATTGCTTGGACCAATGGATTTAGAAGTGGGTGGGGCCATAGTTGACAGTGGGCAAGGATCATAGATGTTTAATATTCCAAAGTACATGTGATAACTTGGCACAAAAAGAATTGTTCTACATCTCACATGATTCTGAGTGTTCAGTTGGACACTCATGTTAAGAAAACAAAACCTTCATAGTTATCTGAGACTAAACCCTAACTCTTATATTGCAAACCAAGGTATTTTTGGTACAGTTTAAAAAATATATTTTTATTATTTATTTGTAAACAGAGAGAGAGAGAGAGAGAGAGAGAGAGAGAGAGAGAGAGAGAGAGAGAGAGAAGGGGGGAGAGTCAGGGTGCTCTAGGGCCCTAGGCTGCTGCAAACAAACTCCAAATGCATGCACCCCTTTTGTGCATTGGGCTCTATGTGGGCACTAGGGAATCAAACTTAGGTCGTTAGGTTTTACAGGCAAGCACCTTAACTGCTGAGCCATCTTTCCAGCCCTGATATAGTTTTAATGTGCTATGAATTTTTCAAGAATATAATTCCTGTAAGGGAACATTCCAGTGTATTTTGTTAAAGACTTCATCAAAAATTATACCTGTTTTAGTCTTGTTATTGACATAATTGATGACTCATTTTTCTTCTAACATAGTTATGCCTAAGCACTCACATAGTGAAATAAGTACTTTCCCTTTATCCTGCTTTTATATTGTATGATTCACATGAAATTATTGTACTGATTTAAGCAATTATGACTTATTTTCATGTGGAACCCATGCTACCACTTCTCTAGTCATCGCGGTGAATCTTCTGAGTAGTTTAGCAGGGGCACAGGCCAAGCTTTCCCCTGAGGGAAACCATCCTTTAAAATTGTTCTGGTGTGGGCTAGAGATATGGCTTAGTGGTTAGAGGCACTTGCTTGTGTAGTCTGCTGGCCCAGGCTTAGTTCCCTGGAGGTTTCCATAAAGTGACAGAAAGCTGTTTTCAGTGGCTAGAATCCCTGGTGCACCCATACACACGTGCATACAAATAAAAACAATAAAATTGTTTGGGTGGAAGCCCATTACTTTTGTGCTCTGAATGGATTCAGAACAACATTCTAGGAGGGTTTGGACCTTGTGGATACCACTGGGCTTCCTTCCCTCAATGTGTACAGTCTGGCACTCTGTTCATTGGTCTTTGTACAGCCATGGCTCATGGATGGAGGGATCTGGCCACATTGAAACTATAGGTTAAGGCCTACAGTATGGTGTTCCTCACGACCTAGTAGTATTTATCCAAAACCTAGCTGGTCATAATATTTAGAGGTGTGGCTTCGAGGAAGTTTAGATGAGCCTTGGCCAAATTGCATCCCAGAATTTTCTTTTTGTGCTCTTTGGTGCCAATTGTGACTATTCACATTAAATTAGAAATTATTCACACCGGTCACATTTCTGTGGTCAGTAGCCACCAGTGGTGAGTATACTTTTCTAAAGTCTTCCTTGGGTTCAAGGCAGGGCAGATTGCATTCCAACAGTGCCCACTCCAACTGCTTATACTTGACTCCTTGTTAATAAGTGGTCACACTGTATGGGGCTTATTAACTCCATTTTCACAAATATTAGTATTGTCCTCCTATCACAGGCAGACCTAGGACCAGAGGCACATTCAAAGAACATATCCAAAGTCACCCAGCTAGTCAGTGGCAGAGCTGGGACCAGGCCATCTGGGTCTGGATTCTCTGCCATTCTTCTGTGAAGCCTTCATTTATAAGCCTGTAGTTTGTGTTCGTTCTAAGAAAGTGACTGCGGATGCTCTTGGCACACTTCCTCGAGAAGACCCTGGAGAAGGTACTTGCTTCATGTGACCACACCTGTGTTTCTGCCCAGCATTGACTTTGATTTTACCTTATGGGTTAACCCAAAACAATTGTAATGTAGATCATTAAGTGATTTGTTATTGTACTTAGGCTATTTGATATAATCCTCTTAAAATCCCATTTGTTGGTCATCATGGGGAACTGATAGACAAGTATTCTTTTTATCATGAATTGATAGGACTCCCATAAACTACTTTATAAGTGATTTTAAATTGTGTGTGTGTGTGTGTGTGTGTGTGTGTGTGTGTGTGTGTGTGTGTGTAGGCACAAATGTGGAGGTCATAGGACAACTACTGGGTGTCTGCACATCACTTTTTTCTTCTTCAAGGCAGGGTTTCACTGTAGCCCAGGCTGACCTGGAATTCACTATGTATTCTGGCTGTCCTTGAACCCACGGCAGTCCTCCTACCTCAGCTTCCCAAGTACTGGGATTAAAGGCTTGCACCACCATGCTCAGCAGAGAGAGAGAATGAGTGTACCAGTGCCTGTAGCCCCTGTAGCTATTGAAAATGAACTCTAGATGCATGCGCCACTTTGTGCATTTGGCTTTATGTGGGTAATGGGGAATCAAACCTGGATCCTTAGGCTTTGCAGGCAAACGCCTTAACCGCTGACCTGTTTCTCCAGCCCCCCCCCCTTCTTTGAGACAGTCTCTTATGGCCGTAGATGAACTTCCAGACTGGAAAGGAATGTCCGACTAGCTGGCACATGTTTCTACTGGTTCCACCTTGCACTGTAGGCATGTTGGGATCACAGATGCATGTACCACTTCGCATCCATGGGTGGTGGGGAATTGAACCAGGGTTTCAATTGCAGCAGGTTTTGCAAGCAAATGACTTTAACCACTGAGCTATCTTTCCAGCCCCAAAGCTTTTTCCCCTGGACTTTTAACAGGATAAAATGTATTGACCTTTTTATTTTTTTTAATTTTTTAAAATATATATTTATTGTCCATAATAAGTTACATTATTTAGTGGGCAAACAATGAGTTGTTATCCCCAATTCCCCAATGCCCCCCCTCCCCATCCCCAATCAGCTGGATATACTCCTCCGTGGGTCATCTGGATCAGTCCTTGTGGTAGGGGACCATGGATAGCCTAGTACTCAGCCCGGTTCTCCTGGCCCAAGTGTTTTGTTACTGAGGGGTACCATGTCTCTGGATAGTCTCCCCCACCACGGCTCTCACAATCTTTCCACCCCCTCTTCCGCTCAGTTCCCTGAGTCGTGGTGGGTGGGTATTAAGGCTGCTTTAATGTTGTGAGCTTAGGCGGCTTTGTGTCGAAAATTGTTGGTTTCTATCACCCTGGCTTTTCCTGTGTTGATTGAATGGCTGTGGCTGTGGGTCCCTTGTTCATCCCTTTTTTCTCTGTGGGGCTCCATATGGATCCTCCATGGTATGACTGTGGTGGCTAATCTCTTGTGAGATCTCTGCTATCGGCCTACAGTCAGTTGGTAGGGTTAAATGGGCCACAACTCTCGCTGTATCCTGAAAAATACAAACAGAATCTCCATCGGAGAGTGAGGTCAGTATAGGTTAACAAATATACACAATTCTGGATTACCTAGATTCTGTTTTTAGTAACCTCCCCGTCAATCGCTCCCATATTGCTTCTTTTCTTGCGAGCCCAAGAGTATGGGATCTGGTGCATATCGCACTGATTCCCCAGTTCCAATCATGGGCTTCCCCTCACTAAGTGGAATATTTGGCTGAATTTAAAAGCTGTTGATTGTCTCCCCCAGGCCTAGGCTCTTCTATTGCACTAGTGCTCCTTTCGTGGTTTGCTGTTCTCTCCCAGTAGTAGGTGTGGTCAACCTACTCATGGCCTTTTTAATTGGAAATGATACTTTGATGCTTCCTGTTCAAAATGCAGTTGTGGATTCTGGCATACTTACAAGTATCAGTTTGCCTTATTTATGTGTCTTTCTTTGTTCCAAAAAAGCTCAGCTGAATAAGCAGGTAATATTCTAAACTATGGAAATCAATGTCCTAGGCTGTCCTGGCATTCTGATGAATCATGTGACTGAAGTCCGAAGGTGAACATTAACAAAGTTACTGTATTCAGAGCTTTAGACGTCATGTGAGGGGTGGGAGGGAACCAAGAGGGACTGAGTAGGCTCCACAGTTTGGAAAACTGCAGAAACATTGAGTCAAGGCTTGTTCTCTTACCTTTTCTGGACTTTTCCATGTCTCCACGGACTCCTGCCTGAATCATCTTCTCAATATTTTAAAATACAAATAAATATTAAATATCTGATGTTAATACATAAAGATAAACTTTTTGTCATTGTGTTATAATAGTCATAGTGGTCTTTTTATCAGGCTTTTCATTGCCAAAACAAAGTGCCTGACAAAAACCAGTTTAGGAGAGGAAAGGTTTATTTCAGCTTACAGTACATCGTGGCAGGGAAGCCTGGTAGCAGGTGCCTGAGGCAGCTGGTCACATTTATTTCTCAGTCAGGAAGCTGAGAGCAATGAATGCTGCATGCTCAGCTAGCTCTCTCCTTTCTAAAGCAATTTACTTACTTATTTATTTACTTGCAAGGAGAGAGAGAGAGGAGAGAGAGAGAAAGAGAGAGAATGGGTGCACACCAGGGCTTCTAGCTGCTGCAAATGAACACCAGATGCATGTGCCACTGTGTGCATCTGGCTTTTTTGGGTACTGGGGGACAGAACCCAGGTTGTTAGGCTTTGTAGGCAAGTGCCTTAACTGCTGGGACATCTCTCCAGCCCCTGACTCCTTTTTATACAGTCCAGGAACCCAGCCCAGGGGATGGTGCTGCCCACGGTCAGGGTGGATCTTCCCACCTCAGCTAGCCTAATCCAGAAAAATCCCTCACAGATATGACCAGAAATTTATTTCCATAGTAATTCTAAATCCCCTCAGGGGGACAACCAAAGATTAACTATTACAGACGGATAACATTATAAGCCAAGGCTACAGACAGCTCTATTTCAGTCACCATTTGTCTGTCTGTAGGAGAGTCCCCATAAATCTGTCATTCTCTCTTAGTAAACAGTTTTTCTGAAGAAACCTTTCTACTTCTCCAAAAAAAAAAAAAAAAACCCCTACCTGATATCACTTTCTCTATAAAGCACCTTCCACCATGGAACTACTTTGGGGGTGCTAATCAGATGGCTCTAGTTTCAATACTAGGTATGACGTGAACACGGCCTCTATTGGCTAGTCACAGGCCCCGCCAGAGCAGCTGTTTCTTCAAGCTCACGGTGGCTGCGAACTTTTAATACAAGCTAGGAGGTCAGTGGTTACAGGAACACATGCAAACCGTGCAAACCTAAATCCTGGGATTATGTTTTGTTCAATTTTGTGTGTGCATGTGTGTGCAGGTCAGAAGGTTACTTTTGAATAAGTCCTTGTATTTGAGGCAGGGTCTCTTCTAGTTGTTCACTCTGTAATTCTTTTGTCTCTGCCTCGTCTCTCACTGCAGGCGCTGTCGGGTTACAGAAGCCCACCCCAGTTTCTGGCTTCTAAGTGAATCTGGGGATTCCAGCTCAGAGTTACAAAGCAAGCACTTTATCGATTCAACCATCTCCCAAGCCAGCCCTGGGATTATTAAATGCCTTATTTAATCCTGTTTAAAATACTATTCACAAGCTATGAGATGCCCATTTGGGAAGCTGAGGCAGAAAAATCATGAGTTCAAGACCAGCCCAGGCTATATAGTGAGACTCTGACTCAGACAAAACAGCACACACACACACACACACACACACACACTATACACACATCATATACACAGTCTGGCCCTCTCGCATGCCAAAGAAGTTATTAAGAGGAGTCCCTGAGCCCTTCTGTGTATTTTCCCGGGTCCTTTCTCCATGGCTTTAAAAGCATCTCTGAAAAAGTGCTGTAAGTGGTATCCGAACCCCTACCTGGATAAACTCACCACATCTGCTTAGAAGTCGCTCATCTGGGGATGTGCCATAGGTTCCTCATTCTTTATTTCTCTAAAGATTTGGTCTTGCTTTATCACTGTTGTTACCCTAGGTTTGTGGGATTTTTCGTGTCTGAGTTAGTCTAAGGATCAATTTGAAAACAAAACCTGACCTAGAGAAATTCTGACTTGAAATGCACAGTATTATGTCTCCTGAGACTTTTTGTTTTGTTTTGTTTTTTTGTTTTTCAAGGTAGGGTCTCGCTCTAGTCCAGGCTGATCTGGAATTCACTGTGTAGTCTCAGGGTGGCCTTGAACTCATGGTGATCCTCCTACCTCTGCCTCCCCAGTGCTGGGATTAAAGGTTTGCGCCACCATGCCCAGTTCCTTAGACTTTTAATGATAAATTATGCACATTATGAATTATAATTCATAATGATAAATTACAAATTCGTTACAAATTAATGTGTGCATGTGTTTGCATACAAGTAGACATTTTAGAAATTTTCATTTTTTTCCTTCTCTTGCTGCATGTAAAATATTATGACATGCAACTTTACTTCTATAGAATTCTTATGTGTTTGTGTGTGTCCACAATCCAAATTCTCTTTTGGATATTCAATAATTTTCTAGCCTAATTTCTTTACTTCTTCACACTTTATTGACAACCTCCATGCATATACACATGTACCCTGATTGTAATCCCCTCCCCCCACTCTCCTTTGTCCCCCCATACCCCTCCACCAAAGTCCCTCTTCTTAAAATATTTCTGTAAGTGTTCCAGAGTTAGTCATTTTCTCTTATAACTGGGCTTTAGAAAGTTATTCTGTGACACCTTGAAAATGATTCCAATCTTTGGGGATTAATTTCTAAATTTAAAGAGTATGGGTCAGAGTTATATGAACTGTGATTCACTGGAATTTCAGCCCCTACAAAATAAAAAAATAAGTTTTGAAATAGTTTCTAGGTCACTGGCACAGAAAACTGGCAAAACCTACAAGTTCCTTGGACAGTCCTAGCTAGCACAATTCCAGCAGCACAGGCTGTGCTTTTGGGCTGTGCTTCAAGCTGAAGAGAAGATAAAATGTAAGGATCCCCCATATCCCCCAGACCACAGAGGTCTCTAGAGGCTTAGGCTTGGGTGATGTCTCTCCTCTGAGTAGCTGTCCTGATTTGGAAGCTGGGAAGTCCATTTGCCCAGATGTCACATTTATTTGTCATTTCCAGCAGGTTCCAATTGTGGATTGGACAGTGACATGTGTGGTTATGCTGCCGAACATGGAGACCAGTGCTGGCGGCTCCCAGCTCCGCTGCATATGAATTGGACTTTGTCAAGTATTTGAAACTTTCCGAACTTCTGTTTTTATGGGCAGTACAGATATAATAGTGATCTCACAGGTTTGTTATAATTAGTAAAAATAACAACTGCCTTGTTTCAGTCCTGGGTGTGTACCAGGGCCTACAAAGAGTCGAAACATACTATCCTTATAAAGAAAATGAGACTTTAAAAGTCAAATAGGAAGATGTGGCCCGTGCCTGCAATCTCAACATTCAGGAGGTGGAGGAAGAAAGGATCAGGAGTTCAAGGTCATTCAAGGTTACGTGTTGAGTTCAGTTCAAAGCCAGCCTGAGCTACATGAAACCCTGTGTCTAAATAAATAAATAAATAAGAAAAAAATAAGTATGACTCGCAAGGTTATGGGGTAGAGTTGGTTTTCAAACCAGAGTCTAACAGCAGCAAGTGAGTACTTAGCGCTTCTGTGGGTCCACATCTGAGGTACCATCCATACTATTCCTCACTGCCTGGGCAGAATAGTCATGTGACTAAACATTCCCTTTTTATGTTCAACTGATCTCTCACAAATGTGATTTGCTGAGGAAGTTTTAACAGTTTGTTCTGCACAATGCTGTAGATTTTCATAGCGATGTCCTTAAACGCCAGAATCTTCCAGGCAGCAGCATCTCATTCCCCCGACAGCCCTGCTTTCATAGAGCACCCAGCGATGATGGGAAAGGACCCACCTAGGCTTAGAAGCCTGAACTGGCCCATCTCAGGTTTATATTGAGCAGGAGTCCTGGGTTGTGAGGTTTTAGAATGCTAAATGGACACCCTGTATATCAAGAGAGGAATTTTGATTTTCAGAAGAGATTTAGATAGTTGAGGTGGTCACCCTTGGTACACAGAGTGAGAATTGTGGAACCATACTTGCTCTGTGGGGGAGGATTTTTTTTTTTTAATATGAGACTCTTAAGTTTTTTGCACCTGAAATTGTATTGGCAAAGTAAAATCCTAGGAGCTGTGGTGATATCATCCTGCCAAGTGACAGGAATGATTTTGGCGTGTGTGTGTGTGTGTGTGTGTGTGTGTGTGTGTGTGTGTTCTCATGCATGTGGATGTGTTGAGGGTAGAGGTCACTTGTCTCCCTCTGTTCATCTTTTTAAAAAAACATTTATTTATTTGAGAGAAAGAGGCACACACACACACACACACACACACACACACACACACACACACACACAGAGAATGGGCATACCAGGGCCTCTAGCCACTGCAAAGGAATTCCAGACACATGTGCAGCTTTGTGCATCTGGCTTTACATGGGTACTGGGGAATTGAACGCTGGTCCTTTTGCTTTGCAGGCAAGAGCCTCAATCACTAAGCCATCTCTCCAGCCCACTCTCCATCTTCTTTATATAGGTAAGGTCTCTCTCACTGATTCACTAATATAGCTAGTTTTCTTGCCTGGGGATCCCTTATCTCTGCTGCATGAGCACTGAGATTACAGGGACAGCACACCTGCCAGGCACTCTCTGCAGGTGCTGGCAATCTGAACTCTGGTCCTCAAGCTTGCATAGCAATGACTTCATCCATTTTGCCATCTTCCCAGCTACACAAGAATGTTTTAGATTCTTAGGATCTGCTAAAAGTATGTGCTGGAAGCTGAACCCCAGAACTCAGGAAGATAAGGTAGGAGGTTCACTGTGAGTTTGAGGCCAGCCTGGGCTACAGCATGAGTTTAAGGTAGGCCTGGGCTATAGTAGGATCCTGTCTCAACAAAGTATGCATTGGTCATGCAGGAGAATTGAAGAAAGCTAGCTTCTTTTAGACAGTTTCAGTCAGGGATTGAGGCCCACAGGGAACTAGGAGATGCCACCCCACATGCCATCTGGCCCTGGAAAACTCTTGGCAGAACTGGAATTCGTGTCTGACTGAGACTGACTTACAGCGGCCCCTGCTGTACACAGCCTAGCATGACACAGCCCAAGCAGGCTGGCTCAGATGTGAACTGACCTACTTGGGCTGGAGTCATGGGTTGGAGTCAGCCCTTCAGGGATGCAAGGGGAGAACCATTAGGGCTCTCCTATTGGCTGTCCCCTTGCATACCTTGATCTGACATTATAAAGGTCCCATGTGCTTGCTCTCTCTCTCTCTCTCTCTCTCTCTCTCTCTCTCTCTCTCTCTCTCTCTCTCTCTCTCTCTCTTTCTCTTTCTCTCTAACAGAGTCTCCTACAAGTTTCTCTTATCTTTCTGGACCCCGCAGGAGTTTCATCCTGTGGGTGGGGATGGGAAAGCCTAGCCCTGTCTCTTAATCCCAGCTGCTCTGCTGGTCTCTGCTGGATGATTTTCACCTAGTTACAAACACAACCTCCCTATGGTCTCTGAATCACCATGTCCGGATTTACGCTCTGGATCTACCACGCGGGGCTCTCGCTAACCCCTTAGCTCCCTCCATGGGAAAGCACACAGCAAATGCCATGTGTGTTCCTTCTAAGTTGATTTCCCTCAACTATTCTTCCTTAAGCTCTCTCCGCTTGCTCTCTAATTCCCTTCCACAGGAAAGCACAGCAAATGCCATGTGTGTCTCCCCTAGATTCCACCTTTCGTGTGTTCATGGATCCACTCCAATCCTTCCTGGAAGCCTCGGTTTCTTCCAGCTTTCCTCGTGCTCGAGGCCCTTCCTTGAAAGCCCTCGTTTCTCTCAGATGACAGCTACTCTCCACATGTTTGCGGCGTTCCTCCAATTTTTCCCTAAACATCAGTCTTTCTTAGGTATCTTTTCCACAAGAGAATGGGCTCTGGCCTTTCTTCCCAGATCCCAGGTCCCCTCAAATAAACTCTGCAGTTTATATTTCTCCCCAAATAAACTCAATAATTCATAATTTGTCACTTTTGAGTCTGTATTATTCTTGATGAAAGTTTAGGACAGAACCCAAACTTGGGGTTCATAAATTTGGGAGACTCCTCCTGAACCCCCAAATTCTACATCAGTCCCATGAGATGGGAACGCTTTGTCAACTTTCAGCCATCGTTCTGTCTCCCTTTTGGACTTTCCTTGTTGGAAAGCCGCAGCCCTAGATCCCAGTTCATGGGAGCTCCGTCAGGTCTTCTTTGCCCTGCGCAAGCCTTGGACAGCCCGTGGGAGAGAGTCAGAATGTTAGCAATGACCTTGTTTTCTACCCCTGGCTCAATGCTATGCAGAGAAAGGACCTGGAGCACCCACCTCCCAAATTATGAGGCCCTCTTGCACTCAGATAAGCTGGCCATTCTCAGAATTAAAGCTGCCATTAAATAAGAAACAAAGCACACACTTACTAGAAAACAATTTATTCCAGAGGTGAGGAAGTAGCTCACCAGCAGGCACAAAGCCCTGGTTGGATCCCTAGCGCCACATCGACCAGCTATGGTGGTACATGCCTGTAGTCCTAGAACTTGGGTGGTGGACACAGGAGGGTCAGGGATTCAAGTTCATTCTCATGAAAGTTCAAGGCCAGCCTGAGCTATATGAGTGAGCCCCTGCCTCCAAAAAACTTTTGAAAAAAGTTTTGGAAAAGTCATTCCAATGCCAAGGTTATGTGGCTGAGTCCCATTTTTCCTGCCGATTAAAATTTTTAATCACTTTTTCCTTATTAAATATTAGCATATATTAACTGTTCAAAATAATGGGTTCATACATGTATCTAATGTACTGATTGCAATTCTTGTCTCCAATGAAGTCCAAAGACTCAGACAGTAGCTTGACTCTGGCCAGTCTGTTTACAGCTGCTTGAATGAATATCATTCCCAGCTGTGGAATAAATATGGATGGTCAATTGTCAGCCTTTTAAAAGCTGTGGCTTTTCTTGACCATTGAATTTGGATAAAATCAGCTATGACATGGGTCAGCACAGTGCTCATGGGTTCCAGGAGGCAGAGGACGGGCTGCTCTACCTTCAGTACCCCTCCCAACACCCGACTCTGTCTTCCTCCCCATTTATGAGATTCATGTGAGCACTGTGCACACGGCACACATTTCTCCAACACTTCCTTTGTCAGGACTCAGTGGTTGGTGTTGAACACACTGGTCTTAGAGTGGACACCCTCCAGCTTTTTATTTCACCTTTATCCTCCCTGTGTGCATTGAGCCCAGAGTTTTGGTCACACTAGGCAAACCCCCTACCATCCCGCTATGTGCCCAGCCTCCCGTTACAATGGAGTACCCTTAGGAAGGTGGCCTCTGCATTCTCCCTGAGCCTCAAGTTCATCTGTTAAATGGGATCAAATGAGATAGTTCTAATGAAATGTTCCATGAAGGGCTCTGTGTGCAGTGACCCTCAGTACTTGATATTTACAAGCCGGGCATGGTGGCACATGCCTTTAATCCCAGCACTCGGGAGGCAGAGGTAAGAGAACCGCCATGAAGTTGAGGCCAGCCTGAGACTACATAGTGAATTCTAGGTTAGCCTGGGCTAAAGCAAGACCCTATCTCCCAAACAACAACAAAAGAAAAGAAAAAGGTAGTTACATGGTCATTTCCTCTTTCAGGCCACCACCGCCTAGACCTCTGACAGTGTCAAACTACATTAAGAGACATTTGCACAAGGACAGGCCAACTTCTGACCAGGTCACTGGCTGACTGGGCTCCAGCGCTTTGAGTTTCCACTGAATAAAACCCTAGTTATTAGCTCGAGTACACTGTAGACAGTCTCTGCCAATCTTCCCACTCCTTCCTTGCAGGAAGCCAAGGACATCTGAGACCCCTTCCCTGAGGCCTGTGGAGAGAGCCGAGCGAGAAGAGAACAAGGCCAGGCGGTTGCACGCCTTTAATCCCAGCACTCGGAGGATCACCATGAGTTCAAGGCAAGTCTGAGACCACATAGTGAATTCCAGGTCAGCCTTGGCTAGAGTGAGACTCTACCTCGAAAAACCAAAAATAAATAGGAGGACAAGGAAGCCTGCATTTCTAGGACCATCTATTTAATGGCCTTCCCTTGATCCTGGTGCATCTGTGCAAGAAAGGGCAGAATTGTGGGGCTGGGAGGAAGGATACCTTCCCTGCCCTACAGACAAGAGACCTGGGACTTGGGGAGAGAAAGCCAGGCAGAAGCTCAATGGAGGCCACCCAACCTCCAGGTTCTCTGCACCTGGCTGCTGTCTGTGAGCCTCGAAGGCTGGCTGAGGAAGGAGGGACACAGGCATTAGGAGGATGGCACGTGACTTGGGTGCAGGAGCTCCATCTCTGAAGGTAAAGCGGAAGCAGGGGGCCCTCCTGCCCAGTCCTGCCCCGCAGGTGTCCAGGAGGCCCGGGACTGTCCTGCCCTGCAGGTGGCCTGGCACCTGCCACCCCTCCCTGGATTCCCAGCTCCTCCTCTGCCCTGCCCCAGCAAGAAGCCGCCTCCACCAGGCACTTCACATCCTCTTGATCTTGAACATAAAATGACACTCCCAGGCTGATGATGTCATGCTGTTTTGTTTGTCTGGAAGGACAGTAGGGATCCAATTTCAGTTGTGAAGAAAACAGCCTTGGGGGAGAAAAAAAAAACCGGTTACTTCATTGGAAAATTCTGCAAAGCCATAAATAGACTGAGGCTGATGAAAGCCCCCTGAGGCAGGACAGCTCTGGTGGAGACCTCCTGGTCTGAGGCGGAGCCCACCAACCCACCCACTGTGTGGGCAGCAGAGCTGCTTCTGAGTCTTCATGCATGCGTGGTTCTGGAAGGATCTGGAACTTCCTCTCCTCTGGAGGGCTTCTCCCTGGCCCAGGGGCGAGCTGGCTGAAGTACTTTCCCTGCTTCTCATCTTCTCCTGGCTGCTTCCAGAGCACCCAGCACCATGGTGCAGACTTCCATTTCTTCCTTCCTTCTAGCTCTTTCTTGAGAGAGGCATAAACCGGAGGAAAATCCAGTTCTGCTTTTCCTGAGAACTCAGCGTAATGCCCAGGCCAGACCTATAAGCCTGAGTCAGTCAGGGACAGTAACTGCCTGCAATTCAGGGGCAGGGACCTGAAACCCAGGGACAACTTGCTCAGAGATGTTGGGTTTATGGTGTTTTATGAGGGCATGGTGGGAGCAGGGGAGATGGCTGAGTTGGTGAAGTGCTTGTCTGGCAGTAGAGGGGCCTGAGTTCAGATCCCCAGCACCCATGTAAAAGCTGAGCATGGTAGTCCACAGCTGTAATCCCAGAGCTGGGGCAGCTGAAATAGGGGATCCGAGGGCTTGTTGGCTAGCTAATGAAGCTAGTCTAGTCCAGGTTCACTAAGAGAGCCTTTCATGCAAAAATAAGGAAGGTGGAAAGCAACTGGAGAAGACACCTGATGCGGACCTCTGGCCTCCACGAGCATTCACAAATACGTGAACGTGAACTTGTGCACACGTACCACACACAATAACTAAATATGGAAAGATAGTATGTGGCAGGCGCGGTGACACATGCCTTTAATCCAGCACTTGGGAGGCAGGGGTGGGAGGATCATGTGAGTTCGAGGCCAGCCAGAGACTACATCAGGCTTTGCAAGCAAGCCCCTCTAACTGCTGAGCCACCTCCTCACCACCTTGTGGGTCTGGCTTATGTGGGTACTGGGGAATTGAACCCAGGGCCTTAGGCAATGGAGGCAACTGCCTTAACCGCTGAGCCATCTCTCCAGCCCTGAGCCACCTCCTCAGGTACTAGTAGTAGACTTTATTTCTTTAGTGCATCTGGCTTTGCGTGGGTACTTGGAAATCGAACCTGGGCGATCAGGTTTTGCGAGCAAGTTCCTTTCACTGAGCCATCTCTCCACCCCAGGCTTTTTTCTCTTGAACTAGCTTTAGATTCATAGAAAAACTGAAAAGGCAGCACTCAGAGTTCCGGCATACTGTGTGCCCAGGGTACAGTTGTCACAATGAAGGCATTTAACTTTGGCACAATTGAGCGTGTACTGAACCCGACCTGGAGTCTGCCAGCTTCCTCACTGTTCTCTGACAGAACGCCTGTGTGTCTGTCTCCCACTTCCACGACGCCTGCTGTCTTTCCTTGTTGTTTTGTGACCTTGACAGGGTGGGCACTGCTTGGATGGCATATCCCTCAATTTGGATCTAATTCACGTTTTCCAGGGATTTGCCCAGGGATTGGATTTGAGCGGGGCTGTGCCTTCTCACCAGATCCTATTGAGGGTTGGAAACCCACAGGCTTTATCACTGCAGTTGGCCTTCACCTGGCGGACAGGGAGAGGACAGTATCCGCCAGGGCTCTTCCCTACAAGGTTACTGGTTTTGCCTTTCTGCCTCTACTCTTTGGCAATGAGTAAGTCCAGGTTTCCCCTGAGACAGGGAGTGGAAGGGGAGAGCATTGGCATATACCAACTGGAATCCTTCTGGAGGGGAAAATTTCCCCTTCTTCCTGATAATTTGTTCAATTATTATAGAGAAAGCACTTAAAATAAAGGGAATATAACAGCAGATTTATGTTATGTATGAAGGTAAATATATGTACACTTGCATGTTGGTGTTAATGAGCCACATAGAGTCTGAAGTAAATGTTATAAGAGTTTTTAAAGTTTCTTTAGCAAGGGTTTTTTCTTTAGCAAGGGTTTTTTCCACTATTGCCTTTCTC